>JAQFZG010005000.1:0-10932 GCA_034695465.1 Entomobrya nicoleti
AAGCAACCAGGTATTTGAATGCAAATGAAAAATAACGTATAACGTCTACATCGTTTGCCCAGGGTAATTCTTTTGAACTATGGAGTTGATCTTATTGAAATTTTTAAATTTGTTAATGCCTAAATTTCTAGGCCTGCTCGGCCTTTGGGACGGGCCAGATAACCTAGTAAGATTATATTGCGACTCGTCATCATAACACATTGTCCAGCCAGATTATGAAAAGCCATCCATCATCACATCATGATTGGTTAAGGTACATCATTTTTCATAAAAGTAATTGAAAGTAGCCATGAAGTACTTCAATGCATAATTAGATTTTAACCTCACATAGCATATATATAAAAAACTTAGCTCAAGTTGCGTCGTGCCATGTCTTCTAATATCATTGGTTGACACAAATCATATCTACCAGAGCTCTTGCTGTGGAATATTGGAAATAAAAGTATTGCAAAATATTTTGTTCATAGCTATTCCAACTATTAACGTTTAAATCAATGTGGAGTGTAAAACAGAATAGTTGAATTGCAATATTAAATATCATGACAAAAACATGGAAAATTTTATTTTCCCTTTTAATGTTTACTATTTCCCATTGTTTTTCTTTCCTAAACAGTGCAAATTCAAATTCAATCAATATAATCACATCAGCGAACACAACATCCGAGCTCAAATTTGACTCACTGTCCTTACTCTTATTTAACAATATATATAACTATAAGTCAACATGGATTCTTTACGATGTCAATGAAATAGATTTTAGTTTTGATCCGGACGTCCTGGATGATACAACTGTGAATATCAATCTGCAAACAAAATATTTTCGATTTACTTCTCGATTTTCGTCAAATGGAAACAAACTGTTTTTAGTTTTAACGCAGAGCTTTCCGGAAATCGTCGCCGCTGTTCAAGGTTCTGGTTATGGAACGGATTCAGAAGCAGTATTTCTAGTGATTTTAGCCAAACCAGTTACAGAAAGTATGCAACTAACACATTCATTTTCATACGAGCTAGTTCAAAACGAAGATATTGAAGTAACCTTCAATTCTATAATTATATTTGTAAGTAGTCTTGAAACAACGACAGATGCTGGTATTTTGTGCTATCATTGCCCACCACCAAAAATTCAAATATATGAGCATTTTCAGCTTAATATGCTATATTTGAAGAACGAATCATTAAAATTAAACACTAATGGACACAACAGACTTGTTCCTTTACAAGGACCATTTTCCGTCTTTAACGAGCCCTCAATAGATGCTAGTGTTCGGGAAATGAGAAAACTGAATAAAAGAAAGCTATATTACGAGTCCTTAGCATATTGCAGTTTTCCAATAGCAATGTTTTGGCCCATTGTCAGACAACTAAACATTTCACTAGTGTTGACGGCAAGACTGCGACTGGAATCAAATGCGAAAAAAGCGGAAACTCGTTGGGGTCTAAATATTGCGATAGGAGAGACCTATTTTCCTATACTTCCAAATCAATATGCACATACGCGTGGGATTTACACAATTTTATTTTCCAAAACTTTAGATTTATTTGTGTGTTTAAGAGCTAGTGACCTTAATAGCTTTCATCTAGCTATGTTTAATAATATACAACCCTGGGCCTGGCTATGTATTCTGCTAATATGTTTAATCTATTCAATGGTTTGTCGAAATATCGACACAAATACTACCTGCATGCACTACTTGCATGGTTTTCAGCCCGCCAAAAAAATACAGCAGAGAAAATTCGTCGTCGGTGTTTTCGTTTGGGTTAGCTTACTTTTTTTAGTTTGGCAAAGTCGTATATCGGCTGATATGTTTGGTATTGAACAGTTTCCGGATTTGTTTAAATTAGTTAGCCAGAAATACCAGATTTGGTTGAATAAGTTGAAATATTTAAATATATTTCAATCTTCCTTTGAAAATGACCTCTTGTATGGCAAAAGTGTAGATCAAATGTTTCACGATGACTCAGTTGATCCACTTATGTATAACGATACATTGAACTTGGTAAAGAAAATGGCAGAGAAGAAACTCGTTATTCCTACTGTATTAAGTCGACATTTCCAGTCCTTTGTTTGGAAAAATCCACAGTTTGTTAACAGAGATGTAGTATGCAAGACAAATTTATGGAACCAAAATATTAAACGTGGTGTTGATCACAGCCTTCGCGTTTGGGGATCTAAGTATGCATCTACGCTTTTTAATAGATGGAAAGAATTTGGACTTGTTGACCAAGCACTGAAAATATATTATTTGGGATATCGATTTTTCAAAGATATTTCAATACGACCGGTTGAAGGATTTTCTTATCCTGCACCAATTAGATTAAGAAGTGCTGTCGGGTTTGTTATGTTGTGTTGGCTTATTTTTCAAACGTTTTTGCTAATGGTATGGTTGCTACAATGGATATTTATATTTATAAGTAATTGGCCATTTGGAAAAACAAGGGTAGTTCACTTACAAAATGACCTTGAAATAAACACAAGAACTACGCACAAAAAATGGTGGACAAATCGGGAAATCATGGATATAGTTTTCAGCTTATCTAAATCGGGTTTCAATATATTCCACTATGTCAACTGTTTACTTTTAAAATTAAAGCAAGTGTTTACATATTAAAATAAAGCGATCTGTATGGATTCACCTAACGAATTCAATAAAATTAATTTTGTTCTCATTGAATGAACCAAGCCAACACATAATTTATCTTTCTCCTCCAAGGCTACTCGCTTTTGTCACCATGATAAAGTCTCTCGTTGCCCCAACGCGATTCCCAGCATGCACGCAAAAGTACTACAGAACCTTGAGTGATTTAACTAGATTTAATTTTTTTTGGGAAGCCAACAAGTTTTGTAATTTTTTACCTGGGAATATTAAATGGTAATTAAATATAACATATAGTTGATTTTGCTCAGTAAATTATTCCCAAAAAATACAACATGTATATAGTATGTTAAAAACGCTTTTCTGGTTTTGTACGCACATGACATGACCTGTGTATTTTATGTAGTATTTTACCTTCAAAAGGGTATTTACATTAAACGTAATTTAATAGCTTTCTCGTTTAATGTTTCGCTATATTTGTCTTATAGTACGTGATTTGTATTTAAAAATTGTGTCATGTGATATTATTTTATGTGACACTTTTTATATATCTTAATGCATGATAAATATATATATATATATATATATATATAGTGATCTATGCATTGTGACAAGTAATCATTTTTATGTTCCTTTCTTTTAACTCGGCTAATTTATTCTTTTAAGCTCAGATAAGCTGCTTATCTTATTTTAGCATAGCTGGTTTACTTTAGACGAAGTGTCTTTTAATCAATACAACCCAAACGATACAATTAAATATTCATATAAAGCCAAAAAAAATCCTTTGAGTGGTCGTCTAGAATCTCTGCTAACATTTGTCTAAAAAAAAATCCTTCGATTAAAGCTGGTGGACCACTCCCTCTCATCTCTGCACACATTTCTGTCTTGCTGCTTCTTTGAAATTTTCAATAGGAAGCACAATGTTCAAAAAAAAAGTTTCTTTCCATGGGATTATTTTGGCTGGTGATTGTTTAAGTTTCGGGGCAAGAAATCCCAATAAGTATATCGACCTCACGCATGCCTTCAACAATGAAACCATGTCTTAGCCTGGAAGGACCTCTCAATTTTATAGTGAAAAGCAGGGTATGGGTTCTGGAGGGTTTTTGGTGGCTGCTCGAGGATTTTGTGGGAATCAGAGCCTTTTTCGTGGTGACAAAAGTGAGGAGCCTGAAACAACAGTGGAACCTGGAGTTGGAGGACAACTTCCCTCACAAGTTAATCTCAATTTCCCAGGTAAACTTTTAAAATTAACTAATTTTTATTAAAAAAAGTGACAACAAATCAACAAATGATTACAAAAATTACAATTGTCGCAGTTAAAAGTGAACGAGTATCATTTTTAATCAATTAAACTGGTGGTGAGGTACAGCTAATGTGTAATGTGATTTATGTACAATTCGGAATTGGGACCTGTATATGTGCAAGTAATTCATTTTTTCTATTGCACACCTTTACATGGTTTTCTTCAATCAATCAATTAACACAAGAATAACAAACATGAAAAGAAGTCATGTTATGGAAGGGAAAATCCGAAGCCCAGACCTTTTAGAGAATGCGTCACCCGTCTAGCGACTTCATACTGTTTTTCCAGATCTGCAAGATGCTCTTGTTGGTTCTTCAGAGTGTCTGATTCCTTGACTGGTGAAGTCGCAGCCAAAGCAGATGAAGAAGCGGTACTAGTAGTTCCAGCGACTGCTGCCTTTATAGTAGAATCATCATCTTTCATTCCCATTAACCGCCTAAACTTTGCAGACATTTTCCCATTATCATCTCCATCAAATGTTGATTGCTTCCAGATAGTTGATGCCTTCGCCGTGTTTGAGGTGTCTACCGTCTTGTTAGTGAATAGCTGTTTCCGTTGTTGAATACTTTCCATAAGCTTAGAGGATGGGGACGCCTGGGGCTGGGACGCTGCTGCTGCCCCTGAGGTTGCCTGGGGAACTGGAACTGGAGCCTGTTCCTTGGAAGCTGACTTGCGATGAGATTGTTGTGACCTTGAAGCAGTCAAAAATATGTGCAATGAATATCATGATTATAATTAGCCTTGGAGTCCAGTCTGAACTTCTTGTAATTTTGTGAAAGATTACCTGCCATTATCACCAGAACTCTTTCGCTTGCTGCTGCTGTGGTGATGACGACGATGATGATATCGATCCTTGTCCGTCTCATCTCTGTATTTTCGTGGAGGAGATTTGGAGGTAGGCTTGTATCGATGCTTATCATTATCACGGCTTCTGGATCGAGAGCGTGACCTTTTATCGTGCTTTCTTCGCGTTGAGTCTAATTCGTTACGATGGTCATGGTCATCATTTGAGCGCTTCTGGGGATATCCACTTTTAGTGTTACTGGTGCAGCGATGGGAGGATGACGATGAAGTTGTTGTGGAACTTCGGTGATGATGGTGAGAATGTGACCTCACCCTAGATGTATAATGATCTCCATCTTCCCTGTCATGGCTTCGGTGGTCCTTATTTTTAGAACGGCTGTTATCACTCATGCTGCTTGGTTTGGCTTCAGGTCTCACTGTTTCACTCTCAGTAGGTCTTCTGCTTTACTGCTTAATCTACCAAACGAGCAAATCAAATAATGATTAAAGGTTGTAATTATTTTTAACTAGTTAAATGGTAAAATAATAATTCAATCTTCCTTCATACCTGAATCAGCTGTTAAACATTTATTGAGCTGTACCAAAATCCAAATGTGACATGTGAACTTGGAGTCCATCCACACTTCCACACTTCCTGTATCAATTTTTCTCAATAAATATATTTTTAGTTTGATGACATTAAAGTTTAGGTGATTAGATTAGAAAACGTGACACAGCGTTAAAAGACAAAATAAATGTTGCTGTGATTGCTTTACAATCAAATGGAAAAAATATATGAAAATTAAGTCGATGTACTTCAGTCATCAGTCTATTACAATGTTTCCATTCCAGTTACGTAAAATGGCTAATTATTGAAATTAGAATGTATGGTTGTCAGCGTGCATGTCATTCAATCAAATGGCAAAGTTGGCTCTTCCAATAACACACTCCCTTCCAAGTTAACAATTCCACCAATGATGAACGACTTAATTATACAATAACCGTCAAGATAAGATTAAGATTTCACTTTTGTCAATTAAATGGCACTGACATGGATACCAAGTTATTCCCACAACACCATTAAAAATTATTAAAACAAAAATATACTTTTCCCCAACTAATTCATTAATTCCATCCAATCAAGATTAATTACTTATTTGTACACAATTCAAATTTCCCTCGCTAGACCTCTTCCTCAACAAAATCATGAAGTACAATTGCCCCATTTCTCTCCATTACCTCCCCCTCCTCCTATCCATTCTATTTGTTTGTGGCACCTTCCCCCCTACATTCGCCCAAGAAAGCCCTCCAAGTCCTCCAGGCCCTCCTGCTCCTTCTAGCGGCCCCTTACTCATCGGTTCCCTCAGGTCCTGCGCCCACAACATCTCTGGCGACGTTTATGTCTTGAACGCCAATCAAATCAAAATCACAAATTTTTCTTATGACGGCCAAGGAAATAAAACGTGGTTTCACATCATGACACCTAAAGCGCTGTCCATCCATGCAGCCCTCCCCGACACATTCCTGCCGGTGGCCAATGACAAGGGGGAGTGCGCTGAAATCACCAAGAGCTTTTCCAAAGAAGAGCTTACTATAACCTTACCAGTGGTCCATCCATTAACTCAAAATTTGACCATTAATCAAATCAAGTCATTTGGGCTGTTTAGTTATGGGGATTGCTCCAATTATGGCAACGTTTACTTTGTGCACAAGTGGCGTCCCTTGTATTTATCTTACCTTAGTCTGGTTCCAGGCCCCAAGCCTGCCATAGTATGTCCTCCTCCTGTATTTCCCAACTTAAGTAATCCAGAGTTTTGCAATCCTGGAGAAATTAAGTAAGTTGAAATGAAATATTTAAAGTATTTAGTTAAATTTTAATTACTAATTTATTTTTCTCTCTCGAAAGGTTCAGGGAGTTCTTTGGAGAGTGTGTGGAACAATATGGAGCCGTTCCCAGAAGCGGTGGTGTGCTGACAGTTCCAGTGAAGATTTTTGGGGGGAGCTTCATCTTTTTAACTGCTTATCTTGGGATGTTGATGTCAGCTGTCCGCTGACCTTCGTTTGTCTTTTAATTGGTTATTAAAGCTGAAGATTAAAAAAAATATGAACCGAGAATTTGTAAATTGTCAAGTGGCTTGCTCTCAAATTGCTGTCTCTTAAAAGGATAAATAAACTATTAGTCTTTTGATTTCAAATAAAAATTGCATTTTTTACTGTCATAAAATTGTGTATTAATTTTTGGAAACAATCATCATAATGTCACCATCATCACCTTATTCCTTTCCAAAAAAAAACTATTTTTCTCTCAAAGTACCCCAAGGCGTTTATCATGATGCTAATACTAAAACAGCTAAACATGTAAGCCATAAGTGACTCATGACAAAACACGTAAATACAAGAACTAACTCCCACAATTTAACAATTCATTTATTCTCTCATATAGCCATTTAAATAGTCCACATCAAAAATCGGAACCGTCAAAAAAAGGCAACAAAGTCAAGTTCATCAGGACCAAATTAAAGGAAAGGATATAAAGTATAATGGAATAGCTAATAGATTTGTCGTTACATAGACTAGAAAAATAATCAGTGTTACTTGAATTAAAATGTGATATTTTTTTTCCAACTGCTGTACCAAAACAATTAGTTGTTTGCCAATTTGTATTGTCATAAGCTGATCATAATTGAAGTTATTTGATTAAGCTTTAGTAATTTTTACTAAAGTTACATGATAAAATTGCAGGCATAGTTCTAATTCATTTTTGTCAGAATGTTATGCGAAAAATGCTCAATCTCAAAACTTTTGCACCATTCTAAATGTGTCTTGTTTCCCGATAACCTTCACAAAATGATTTGTGAAACTGAAAATGATTTGAAAATCTTGGAATACCGGGTACTTCCCATGAAATATTCATACTGTACAATGATTCAATGGAACCCTAAAAAGAAACGTGTATATCTTCACGATATCCCATTGAAGTTCATGGGTGTCGCACAGTTCACTGGATACACAATAATGATCTTGTTTCGCTACGGCTTTTATGATTGGGGAAATGGAAAGTGGGATATTTACAATGTCACCTTTCCACCAAGGGATTACGCACTGGAGACCTTGACTCATGTTGTTTACGCAGCAGATCTGGGGGCAATGGTACTACTGACTGGATCCTGGAGTCGTTTGGTCCTTGCGCGACATCGCTTCGTTTAGTTTATCAACATGAACTTGGATTACGCGTTTCGGTATCAAGGTGAAAAAATAATTATTCTTAATTAGTTAAAAAATATATAGTTAATTATGTATTATTTTCAAGAACAAAGGATGCTGAACCGGTGTCTCAATGACTTTTTTGGTCACTGGACAATTTCAACACATCACGTGGCGCTGCTGTGTATATCCGTTATGGGAACATAGTATGTTTGCATAAGACATTCAGCGTTACTAATGGAACCTGGAGTGTAGTTGGCACCTATGGCTTGCATTCTCTGTATTGCTTTGGAGTACTCTGAGATGTCGTTTCTGGAGAGCTTGTGTGAAAAATCGAGAGGATTTCAAAATTCATTGAGAGATGTAATTAAAAATGAGAAAGTATGGGTTATGAAAAGGGTTAATAAATATCTATAAACTTTGCGTCCAAGGCTTCAGGCACAGTTTGCATGTATCCTTTTATGAAGTAAGTCGTAATACATATTTGGATATTCAGGATCAAATTGTAAATTTCTTGGTAGATTTGCTTGTATACAGTGGTTAAGTTAGTGATATTTAAATGACAGTACATATTTTAGTGAATAATGAATAAATAAACTTTAATTTTAATGCTTTTAATTATAGATAAGTTTAATACATGTAATTAAATATTCTTACCTTTTATGAATAGCTATTAAAGCTCTAAGAGTTACGTTACTATTATGTTTCAAGAAACTTAACACTGTTGACCTTCTCACAAAATAAAAATTCTTATATGCTACCATTAAAGGTTTACAACTTTTCCTAAATTTCTTCATAACTTTTACACAACTTTTAGAATCCCAAGTCAACAATCCCAGTTTCCCCCAAGATTTTAACGTTTTCCCCGATTCTGTAACCAATCTACCTAGCATATCTAAACCCCACAAGTAAAGTAAATTACCACCGACAAAGCACATAAGTAGGAGTGCTCTTGTAACATTACTAAGTTGACCCCAGTGGGTCATTAGACTAATTTGGCTGTACACGCTTAAGTTAAGCATAACCAAATGACCAACAGTAGCCAATAAACCAAACGACTCTGTAAAATGCTTCAAAAGAATTTGTAGGCTTCTGTAAAACTTTGAAAGATTATCAATTTTTCTAAGATTTCTAGTAGTTTTGTGTAAAGACGTATCATTATTTTTAGAGTCATCTAACCAATTACCCTGTTTAATTCTTAGCTCTTTACTAATTAGTGGAGCTAGAACGAAGAACGAAAGATGAAGTATGTCTGTGATGAATGCCACTGTAAAGTTCATTTTGAATGCGAGATATGTATTGAACAAACCGTATAGCCAATAAAATATAGGTATATATTTTTGAGAATATGGAGCCAGTAAATTGGAGACTACTTCAAAAGCATATGCGGGATCATTTGGAAGAATGAAATAATGACATGCGAAAATAAGGCTGGATATTACAGACCAAATAATATTTTGAAGGTACATCATATCCCACATTCGATTTACTTTGTGTGTGTTGGGGTTATAGCCTGGTCTAAAATTTTCTGGAATATAATTAAAAATGAAAAAAGAATTACTATCAATAAATATTTTCTATTTAGTATATAATTTTATTTTCTTACGAGCAATACGATTAGAAAGTAAAATAGTTCCATTTATGTATCCCAGGTAATGGTCAAGTTTCCAGATAAGTATATAATTATGTACTACAATTAGCACGTTTAGAATCCAATCAATGTAGAGGAATGAGATTCTGTTGAATTCACCGGAATAAGTCAGCCTTATAACCTGAACGGTTTGAAATAATGCTATAAATGGGAAAATAAACGAGTCCCTGTTGAACTTAGATTGGTAGCGTTTTTCATCACAAGTATATAGCTTCTTTTTCGAGTTCCAACAAAATGGAAATGTATTGCAAGTCTGAAACAAGCGAGATTGAATTCCACGAAGTTTGCACATAAAGTTGCTATGTGAATGCATTGTGGAATTGTGTATTTTTAAATCAGAAGTTTATCACAGGAAGTCAAAAAATGTACTGAAAAGTTATGTCTTTTTGCTAAAATATTTTTTAAAATTTGAGCTAACCTAAAAAACATGTTTACTGGCTAAAAAAACGATATTATAGTAGTCATCTGTCCATCATCGCTAAGGAAACAAGTTTAAGCTTAATAGTAACTCAACTTAGTATTAAGCATTTTTGTTGAGGATTAAATAGTTAGCTTTTAATAGATTATCTAAGGTTTTACGTAAAAAAATCAATCAACTTTATAATTGATGGATTATTTTAGAAGGGCTATCAATTTCAAGACATTTTTTATTGATACGGTCGATTTTCTATTTAAATAAAAAAATGGTTAAAAAAATATATGATATAAAATTAGGTTGAAATTTTTTGTTTTTATAAAATGTGAAATTCTTTATTATCATAGGCACAAGGCACATATATTGTATACATGTAAGTTCGTCACACACATAAATACATATCATACATACATATATCGAATTCTTAATCTTTATAAATTGCAAATAAAGTTCTTATGGTTACATTACTTGCCAACTTTATAAAGTTTAAAACAGTCGATCTCTTCAAGAAATATATATTCTTATAAACGACCATTAGCGGTTTACAGCTTTTTCGAAACTTACTCATAACCAATAGGTTATTTTTACCTTCCCAAGTGAGAAAACCTAATTGTCCCCAAGATCTAACTGTCTTTTCAGACTCTGTAACCAATTTTCCCAGAATGTCCACGCTGCACAACCAAATCACATTCCCAGCAAAAACAGTTACAAATAATATTGCCTTTGTCAAAACACTCAACTCACTCCAATGAGTTATTAAACTTATCATTGTGTAGACATTTAGTTGAAGCATTACCACATGTCCAACAGCCGCTAATAAACCAAATGAATCAGCAAAGTATCGAACTAGAATTTGTAGAGATCGATATAACTTTGTCAGATTTTTAATCTTTCGAATGTTCCTATTAGTTTTGTAATTCTGATCAACGCCGCCCACCAAAATATTCCATTTTATTCGCAGTTCCTTACTAATGAGTGGTGC
>JAQFZG010005001.1:0-10932 GCA_034695465.1 Entomobrya nicoleti
TTACAGGAAATATCGAAGACACCTTCACAATTACAACTTATTTCACCCGTGCCTTCCTCTTTAATAATTGAGAACGTTGGGCTCAAAAATCTATCCAATGCAAAAACGAGCTCCAGTAAAATTTCCAGAGTTACTAATAACAACGAAGTCGATCCTGTAAAAATATCAGTATCAAATTCTGTACTTCCAGAAGTTGGTAGTCCTATTCAAGCATGGAAGCAAATATCTTCAATAAATATTGAGCAGTTGGATCATGACGAAACTGGTACAACTGAAACATCATTTTCCAACCAGCGATATAATTTGAGAAAGAAACCCAAACTCAAATTTGCAGAGGAAACTTCTAGTGATGATGACGTTCGTGATGACAATAGTCGAATGAAATATGCATCAAAACATTACACTTCATCAGAAACATCGAGTGAGTCGGAGGATCTTGATGGCAGAGAAAGTTCAAAAAATAGATCCAGGCATTCTTGTTCATCAGAAACTACAAGCGAGTCCGAATATACTGATAACGATATTAAACCATTAAAGCAAAAAAGGGCTGCTCAAAGGGATAATCCTTCGCTTACCATTGCCAATTCATGCAAAATAAAACGTAAGCGTAAGAAACCTGTAAAATCTAAGGAACCATTAACCTTTAGCATCTTTAGCAATGAAAAAGAAACGAAACCGGAAAATGATAATGAAGACTTTAACACTTCGCCAACGGATTTGCCTGGCCAAACAAAAGAGAAAGGAGTCTTAAACTGCGTGATTGGTGGATGTTCGTGGAGATTTTTTCGAAATGATGAAATGTACAATGAACACATTAGGTTACATATACCCGGCCAATTTAAGTGTGCATTTTGTGAAACTGTGGCGAATAATTTGATCAACTTGAGTTCTCACGAATACAAGAAACATTCTAAGATCAACACTGAAAGGGATTTGAAAGGGAGACCTAGTTGGGTCTGCCCTCGTTGTACGCACGAGTCCAGTTGCTCCTCAGATTATGAAACTCATTTTGCCAACGCTCACTTTAAAGAGTTTGTTGATCAATACAAAGACACCCCCACAAGTGATGTTGTTACTAAAATAGATAGTGAACGACGTGAAAAACTTGAAACACCGATCAAAAGTGAAAACGGGAGATTTCAATGTTCATTGGATGACAGCGACGACGACAACGAATGCTGCGAAAGCTCATCTTCCTCATCATCAGCAACAAGTGACTCCTCTTCTAACGAAGACACGGCAGTAAAGTCAGTCCCTTCTATTGTTCCATGTACAAAAATGTCTGAAATAATTGCCACAGTAACAAAACCGTTGAAAGAAAAACCAACCAAAACTACCAAAATTCAAGAAAAGCCTCGAAAGCTTTTCAAGTGCCGTTTAAACGATTGCCGGGAAATATTCTCGGACGAGACGATATTCTCAAACCACAAGAAACTTCATACGATCAAAAGTGAAAGTTGTCAATTTTTCAAGTGCTATTCGGATGGCTGCAATAAAGTATTTCACAATGAAAAGGTGTATCAGAACCACAAGAAACTGCATGAAAACGGGGAATTTCAATGTTCATTTTGTGACATGAAGGAAACAAACTTGGTCAAGCTAAGTACTCACGAGTACAAAAGTCATACACCAGAGCAAAAACAAAAAGAAGATTTAAAAGAAGGACGACTTAAGGGACATGCATGGACATGTCCTCGATGCTTCCTAAAGTTTGATAGCCTGATGGATTATCAAGCCCACTTTTCATTCGCTCACTTTGAAATCGGGGAAGACCCCAATATTCTAAATGTGAAAACTAAATTTAGATACAAACATGGAAAAGTAAAGAGGCTAAAAGTAGTTTCCGAGGAGATCAACGGAATAAAAGGATACCGATGTCAAACGTGCAAAATTTTATTTCCAACCAAAGCAAAACTAAGCCGACATTTTCTGGAAAGCCACAAGTTAAAAGAAGATCCAACACCCATTATTGAACATGATATTCAGAATTCAAATACAGAACCTTCAAAATCGGACGAAAACTTCAAATGCTACTTTTGTGAGTTGGCCTTCGAACATGCACCAGACTTGGCCATTCATGAAACTGAACACTCAACCGTTGTATTTACCCAACCAAGAGGGAAAAAGCAGCAGGGCGCTGAAAGAATGAAGTTCCAGTGTCCTCGATGCCCGTATAAATATAACTCCCAAACACGTTACATAAGACATCACTTAGTAAATCATTTGAACATTTTACCAGATGCTTGCACAATGTGCAGTGGAGGTACAACATTTATTCCGAACAGTAAGGAGCATTTTGACAGATTTCACAATAAAAATTATCTGGATGACCCTAGCCTTCTCTCTGAATGTGATGAGTGTTCGGCATATTTCCTCAAACCATTCCAGCTATATTTGCACAAGAAAAAAATTCATCAAGGAAATTTTCACAAATGTCAATTTTGTGATAAAACCTGTCGTAAAAAGTCTAACCTAAGAACTCATTTGTACAATGTACACAAATATTCAGATGAGGATCCCAACCTACCGTTTGGTTGCGACAGTAAAGGTTGTAAAAAACGGTGCAGCTCTTTAGGGGAATTAGATCTACATAAAATATATCATCGAACCACCACGGCTTGTGCGCAGAGAAAAGAAGGTGAAAGTACGACGTGTGAAGAATGCGGAAAAGTGTGCAAATCAAAAATGGCTTTATCCGCGCACAAGTTCAACGTACACTCCAAACACAAGGTTGTTTGTCAAGAATGTGGGAAGCCGTTTAAAAGTAAGGTCATCCTTGATACACATATGCTTTATCATCAAAGCCCAGAGGATTGGGAATTTGAGTGTACGGAATGTGGAAAGAAGTGTGCCACCAAGGGAAAATTGGATGAGCATATGAGAACGCATACAAAGGAGAAGCCTTTCGTTTGCCAGTTTTGTGGAGAGACATATGCTCATCGACACAACTGGAGAAATCATTTAAAAACGAAACATGGGGATGAAGAAGGGGCTCAAGAGGATATTAATGGAATTCTAAACAAAGCACAGGGTGCATCATTCATGTCAAGGAAAGGGTCTAAGAAAGGAGATTGTATTATTGCTGGAAAATCAGTCAAAGTGTAAAAGAATTATCGGCATATTGGGAAATAACTCAGTGTAAAATGTAAATATTTCAAATGAACCAAATTACAGTTATACTCCATTGTAATTTAAGTTATCACTTATTGTTGTTAACATCTGTATTTTTATTCAAATAAATTGATAAACAGCATATAATTATTTTTTGCGATTTAATATTTAGGCTAAATATGTTCTTACATTTTCTTATTATATTTCGTATTTTTTTTATTCTAATGTCTAATAAACGAAGTATATTCATTTTTTTACAATTTGGCAACCCTGTCACAAATTAGTATGCGTTTTCTCATGTTTGTCACGTCGTTTCTAACGAACTGCTGTTTTCCAGTATTAGTTTCTCATTTTCATGGTATATTTTGCAATGCTTTTTAATACTCGCTTTATATTTAAACTTTTTATTACAAAATTCGCACGCAAACTGTTTTTGATTTGAATGGGATCTCATATGTACTTCCAAAACGTCCTTACGAATAAATTTATTTCCACATTTAGTACACTGCCATTTCCAATCCTTCTTGTCCTTATGCCGTTCTAAATGTTTTTTCATGGCTAATTTATTTGAAAACCTTTTCCCACATTTAGCACACTCCCACTTCCAATCTTGTCTTTCTTTATGCGCTTCCAAATGGTTTTGTAAAGTTACCTTTTGCGTAAAACTTTTCCCACATTTTAGGCAAGTCAGGCTATTAGTGGTTGGATCATTAGTGGCTTCTTCACAAAGCTTAAAATGAGCTTGTGCAAAATGAAATTGATAATCTGCACAACAGGTTGACTTGTACTGACAACGTGGACAAGACCATTGAAATGTCGTAGTGCTTTCATTTAAATGTTGATCTTGTTCGTTTTTCACATTTGAACTGTGGTTCTGGTATTCGTGAGTACTCAACTTTAACACGTTTGTTTCTACAGTGGGACAAAATTCACATTGAAATTTACCTTCAATGTGTGAATTCTTGTGATTCTCAAATATTTTGTGGTTTTTAAAAGCTTTCAGGCAACTACAACGAAACATTTTATCCTGTTTTTCATCAGATTTTGACTTATCGGTCACTTCGTTCTTAACTATAGACATATCGGTTACTTTTTTCATACCCTTATAAATTTTACATGCTGCCAAATGTTCATTTAGTCTTCTACTTGTCGCACACTTTCTCCCACAACCAATGCATTCATATTCCCATTCCATTGGATCTTTATGATAGATTAAATGTCGTGCTAGTACATGTTTTAAATTAAATTCCCTTCCACAAAATATACAAACTTTGGTTTCATGTTCCTCACTTCGATGCACCCACAAATCCTTTTTTGTAATACAAATCAAGTCACACTCTAAACACTCGAAGATTCCAGAATCCTCATTTAATCCGCCATCTTCTAAGCAATTATTACTTTTTATATGACGCCTGTATGATCGCAACCCTTGAAACGAGTTCTTGCATTGTGAACATTTGAAAAATTTGCTTCTCATGTTATTCTGGTTATCATGTGTTCTTACATGTCTTTCTAGATTAGCTTTTGTGGAAAATTTCTTTTCACATTTACCACATTCCCAGTTCCATTCTAATGGGTCCTTGTGATACACTAAATGCTGGCGTAATAAAGACTTTACTTTAAATTCCTTACCACACTGTAAACATACTTGGTGTTTGTGTTCTTTACTTTGATGCATCCACAAATCCTTTTTTAAATTAAATATTAATTTACAATCTGCACAATTCCAGTGGCCAGAACCAGGATCAACGTTGTAATCAATGGAACCAATTTTACGGCGCTTTACATGTCGTTTCTTAACAGCGAATTCTTTAGAAGACTTTTTAGCTTCGGGACATTTGGATATTTCCAATTTGCTACGTTTAACTGAAGCTGATCTTTGAGCTGGTCTATCATCTTCGTATTCATATGAATCAGTATTTTCCCCAGTGGACAATCGATTAGAATTAGAGTTAGTTTCTGGAAAGAAGTCTTCATCGCTACCATCATTACTGGAATTGTTTTCTTCCAACTTTATTCTTCCGAATTTTATTTTTTCACGTAAACTATATCCCTGTTGCTGATTTGTAGGTGATAAACTACTTGTGTTGTTTAAACTGAGATTAGCACTGATATTAGTGGTGTGTGGATTGTTGTACTGGTCATTTTCTAATTCGATGTCTGCATCTTCAGAAGGTGATGATGTGACAGTTGACGTCTCCAACTTAAATTGCATAGGTGGATTCCTTACACTGTAACAAAAATCATAATTATTTATTGTTCTTTTCACTTTCTAGACTCCTCTAAAATATTTTTCCTTTTACCGGAAATACTTACAGAGAAGATTTTCTCCGGTTTGAATATTCGACATTATCTTCCTTATCGCTGTCACTTATATCTTGGTCGTATTCCATATCTGATGACATCATTGACGTATTGCTGGTCAACGTCCCAACGTCATTGTCAATATGGTCTTCTTCATTATAACTTTGTGAGCTAAACTGACCCGTAATATTGGGATGCGTGATGAAATTCGTATTCGTTTCTAACAAGACACGAGGTTGTTGCTGCAGCGACCTTTGACGACCTTTACCATGGAAATAAAATTTTAATATAAGCGTACCTTAATTTAATTCATACATTGGTGTGTTTTTTAATTTAATATGTTAATTACATCTTTCTTCAATAGCTTGTCTATACTTCCTTAAAACATTTTGGCTCCTTATTTTCATTTCCATGTCACCAGGAAACGTTTCTTCTAAAGATGCATCCATTGTTTTCCATCTTGACGGCACTCGATTACAATGGTTTATTGTCCAAGCTATTTGTTCTAATTTCCAGTTCATTTGGAGTTCTAACACTTTAAACTGGTGATAGTATTTACAAAATCCATCAATAATGAGTGTGCATTCGTTACAACATTGCAGTTTCAATTTTTGAAATATTTCAGGTTCACTGTCTCCTTTTAATAATTTTTCTATGCCGTTTTTTCCCGTTAGTCTTTCAATATGCCTTGTAAATTTGTTTACACTTTCTGAGCTATTAGCTGCTTTAGCACAACTATATATGCTCTGATAACAAAACACACAAAAACCGGAAACAAGTTGTGTGGTAAACATTTTTAGACTGTACAAACTACTAGATAATATTATATCAAAGGAAAAATGAATATTGATGGTTGGAACTCGTGAACTTTAATCAAAAGTGTATTCAAAATAATGTTTTATAAAAGAGTAATAATTTCGCAATGTTATCAGCTGCAATCGTTGATTCTATTCGTTTTTTTCTGTTGTTTGATAATTGTGTTATAGGATAAGGTAATAAGAATATCAGCTGTGGAGTCTGCAAAATTTAATTTTTTTTATTCGATTGATTTAATGCCAATATCAGTTTGTATCAGATTATCAGATACAAACTTGAGTAAATTTACCATGTATATGTTGTATTGATGGCAACCTTCTTATTCTGTTCTACTTCAATCATATCCAGTAATATATATGATCGAAATTATCAGCTGTGCTTGTGTGTGTTTTCCAGGTATCACACATGCATGTTACTACAAAGTCAGAGCACATGTATTTACTTTTTTACTTTATTTCTGTACTTTGTTTTCAGCTTTGTTCATTGACGTAAAACCTGCATCACTTTAGCTTGCCATATTTTTCCGTGCAAAACTGACGCACTGGACTTCCTTCCTTTGTATGCGTAATCTGTGATCAATCGTATGAACGAAGGCATACACGTTTAATTATTTTACTTATGTTTGAAACTGATTTTGATTAAATAATTTTGCAGTAGTTAAAATTTAAAAAGTCGCACAACTGATCCATACCATTTAATAATATTTTAACACATGTAGTCTAACAGGTACATATAAGCTAAAAAAGCTTGAAATGACATTAAGGCAAAAATAATAAAACCTTCTTTGCACCTTCAATTTACAGCGTTTACAACTACTTTTTCGGCTCTGTTGAATTACGAGCAATAATGCAATTTGGGAAATTCATCTGTGGAAACCCATTTCGGATGAGAAAAATAATGAAGGACTGTAGACTGTAAACCATTGTCAGTTCCAGCTGGAAGCGTTGGAATTTTAGACAGAGAAATCAAAATGAACTATTTTCATTCAGTTTTGATCAGCACCAATAATCTTGTGTGTGTTATTAATTGTCGAAATCAATGCTGAAATCTTACAAAATACATTCAATGAGATAAGCAATCCACCTTGTTTTTGTAGTCAGCTTTCAGCTATGGATTTTTTTTTACTAACCTTGCATATTATTCTTTGTTGTGGCTTACATTTAGCATTACTTTTCCTACGTGTAAAAAAATTGACATTTTTTTTGAACATTTGTTAAAAATTAACGATTTTACAGGCATTTATGAATTGTATTTCATTTATTAGTAATAATTAAAGATAACTTAACCGAGATGTATAATTGAGAATTTAATTTTTATTCAACATTTCGATATCTTCAAAAGTAAACAAAACAGTATCAAAACAATTAACATTTATTAATTAATTTTTCATAAATGCTTGACTTTTAATCCTATTTTCTAACCTTTGCATTTAATTGTTCAACAAAACTTACAAATTTTTCAAGTAACTTAATTAATTTCATGGGAAAAACAAATTACTCCATTCCATTTCCATACAGTTGAAAAAACTCTGCGCCAGAGTTGACATCATTAACCGCCTTCTTAATGCGTGCCAACAATTCCTTCTCAGCAGTCTTCAAGTTCAGCTTCTGAGCCAGATCCAACAGTTTGATGTCCGTGTGAAATGTATCCCCTTCACGCTCCCGACTTCCAAGCACCTCATCCAGTAACTTCAGAACATTAGCCAGCTGGTACTTGCCAACAGCATAGGTGAACTCCACCACAGTGTCATCATCCTTCCAAGATGGGAGCAGCTCTCCAGTGTAAAATAGATGCAAAAAGATGCCCATCGTTTTAGCAGTCAGGTCATCCAACTTGACAATCCCACTTTGTCCCTCGGCGAAGTCAGAGCGGAACATTGACTCAAAAACGGAACACTGAGCTGTTAGAGAAAAACAAAAATTAAGAACAGAATTAAATACTCATTTTTTAAAAATTAGGCTCCATAAAACAAAAAATATACAATTATTAAAAAGAAAAAATCAAGTACCCTTTAGAATGGCCTTATGAGCCAGCAGTTCTTTTCCATCACTTGTCATAATTTTGAGGTCAGCAGTAGCTTCGTCGCCAAGAAGACGTCCAAAGTTGGTTAGGACCTGTGCACAATTGGCTTTGTGGAACAGCTCCATTTTCAAGGCTTCCTCAGAGGGTAATTCAGGCTCCACAATCTTTAACTTTAATTTAATTACCAGCTCACCACTCGGGTTCATCCAGCGACCCCACGCATTTGAATTGAATGCCAGTTCATTCTTAGTCTCCACCATTTGGTCTAAATTCATGACTTCTTTCCAGGTGTGTGTAGTTTCATCAGTAGAATCTCCATGTAAAAGCGTGGTAACCGCAGAAGCTTGCACCTTCCCGTCTGGAAAACCTTTTGCTTCATTTAGTTTCCAGTATACACAAATGTTTGATGATCTTGGACTCCATTCGAATCCCAATGTCCACTTGGTTTCGACTCCAGCTGACTTGCCAGTTTTGAACTCAAGAGTTTGAGCTTCCAAAGATTCCCAACTTCGCTGAACCCTGTCCCAATCCGGAATAGTCCACAGCTTCTCGTACACCTCCTCCCGAACCTGAAATAAATAAATAAAAAAGTTTAATAAATTATTGAAGGCGAACGATTTGATTCTCCAAAATAAACAACATAAATTAATTAGTTAATTTTCAACTAGTCACCTTTGGCTCTGCCTGTTCCATAATAGCATCATCAACCACAAACCGAGTAGCCATAGTTAATGCACATTTAACTAATTGAACTTTTGACAGATTTTGTGATTTTTAAATTGAAAATCGAAATGTTCATTAATTTCACTGATCTGTAATTGAAATAAGTAAATTATTTTGAAAAACGTATTTTTTTAAACGGTGAGGGAGGACTGAGCACGGTCTGTTTATATTTTTGTGAGAAGGCTCAGCTCAGTTGCTGCAGTGAGTGTGGTCTTGTCCATGCACTTTGTCTGCTAACAGCTGATGATGCAGATATCCATTCTCAACCTCAAGTCACAATACTCACAATCACAATCACAATACATCTAGTATATAGTAGCTTTTGACTTCAGTTGAAAAAACGTTGCCTGGAGCAACAACAACGTTTACGTCTCATCTTCATCTATTTTCTTATAGACATTTACAACGTATGGCTGATGCATGAATAAAATAACTTACTAATTGGTTTAATATTTTTATAATTATTATTTTAACATTTTATTAATTTCAAAAAAATTAAAATAAACCAATACTTAATTATTGAATCCCGCCAATTCCACACAAAGCAAACATTTCCGCTCCAGAGTTGACCTTGCTCATTGTTCTCTTGATCCTCTCCACGAGTTCCTTCTCAGCAGTTTTCAAATTCAGCTTCTGGGCCAAATCCAAGAGTTGCATGTCCACTTGAGTAGCATCCTCCTCATCTCGACTTCCAAGCACCTCATCTAATAACTTCAGAACAGTAGTCAGCTGATATTTCGCAGCAGCATAGGTAAATTCAATCACAGTATCCAGATCCTTCCAAGATGGAAGCAGTTCCCCAGAATAAAACAAGTGCAAAAAGATTCCCATCGTTTTAAAGCTGATATCCTCAACATTGACGATCCCAGTCCTGTTCTCAGACAAGTCAGATCGGAACATTGTCTCAAACACGGGGCACTGAGCTGTCAATGTCAAAACAAAAAAAGGAATTAAACAAACTTAAAAACTTATGTCAAATATTAATTTAAAAATTAAAGAATTTAAATTAAAGTAATTAATTACCTTTAAGAATAACCTTGTGAGCCAGCAGCTCCTTTCCCTCCCTTGTAATTATTTTCACGTCAGCAGTAGCTTCATCGTCAAGAACCCTTTTAAAGTTCGAAAGCACCTGGGCTGAGCAAGCTTTCTCAAACCGCTGTACTTCCAAGTCAGCCGAGATTGGGTCTGGCTCAGGTTCCATAATAACTAATTTTAGTTTAAATGGCAACTCTCCATTGGCAGTAATCACACCATTTAATCTACACATGTTGATGTCAAGAAATGTGGACAGTGGTAACGCTCGGCCAACAATTACACTTCCAGTCTGCGTGTCAGTCCATTCCTCCGCAGTGGAGTTCCCTTTCAGAAGAGCGCAGGTCATGGATGTCTGGACCTTCCCATCTGGAAACTTTTTCCCTACTTCAATTAATTTCCAGTACACCAAAAACACGTCTACGTTACACAGATAGATGCTTAGTAACCATTTTGTTTTGACTTCGGATGACCTTCCAGTTTCAAACTGAAAAGTTGGTGCAGCCGTCTGATCCCAGTTTTTCCATCCCCAGTCCCAATTAGGACCAATAGTCCACAGTTGTTCGTATACCTCCTCTCGTAACTGAAAAATTAAATAAAACAAAATTTGAAAACACCTTAAGATTTATGGAAGGTCATTAAAAATACTTTGATCTGCTTTTAATTTACCTTTACCTCCGCTTGTCCGTTACCAATATTTTCAACGTATCCAGCTTCAGCCATGATTAAAATCGTCGACCTGAATCAATTGCGTTTATGAATATTTATTTAGTAGATTTATACACTAACATTTAATTTTGCAAATAGAAATAATTAAGTTGGCAAGGAAGAAATTGCTAAGAACACAAAATAAACCCGCTGTAAGAGCGATCATAACGACGTAGCTGAAACGATGCAACTTATAACGACGCTAGAGATGGTCAT
>JAQFZG010005002.1:0-10931 GCA_034695465.1 Entomobrya nicoleti
CCATCTTATGTTTCTGTATCAAGAACAGTTGTACTCTATGTATACTGACACGTTGTTACACATGTTAGTAGTTATAATTTTTACTGCTAATAAAGTTCTAAACTATTATTAAACTAGCTGAACTGAAACGTCTAAGATTTGCACTTTGTGGTGCTTTTCTTGCAGGTCTTGTTTTAAGCAACTCTTACAAGAGTACCAACGTATACAATATTGTGACACCAAGACATCAATTATCATTTCAAAGGATGAATCAACTACTTGAGCATAACTATGCTGTAAATAGTAGAATATTCGAATTGAGTATTATGTTATTATGTGAGACGGAACATTTAGAAAGCATAAAACATCGGTTAAAATTAGCAAGGATCAAATCGAAATGAAATATAAATTGCGATGGTCGGTTTATGGTACTTCCGAAATATTGACTAAATGAAGACTGTTGGTTCCCTATGCGAAAAGTACACGAGCAAATGAAATAGCCGGACTTCAAGAGATTATTAGCATAACTGGTATTCATCCTGGTGTGTACAATGTTTCTAAAGACGCGATTGATGTTTTAAATCCTCTCGCAACACTAGGTTTGATTCCGGATAAAATTGCTTATGACTTTAGGTTCAGAAATAAGAATGCTACGATATTTTATGCTGTATCAATTCATTCCATCCGTCCATTCAATTTACTGTGGAAATGGAAGGAGAACATGATTTAATGGGAGATAAGAAATATGGAATTCCATTCTTAGATGTGTTTTTATTCAAACAAGACAATGAGACCATAGGACGTTGTGTTTATCGTAAACCGGCCCATACTAATCCCTATCTACATTTTACTTCATCTCATCCCACAGCCCACAAGATATCTGTGGTAGACAGCCTGGTCACCAGAGGCTTACGTATTTGTGAGAACAACGATGAAGCTACCAGTAAAGGACTCTCCTTTATCAAGTCGTGTTTACGAAATAATGGATATCCGGAAATATTCATTGAAAAATGATGAGATGTGTGATGATTTAAGTAAATTGTATCAAAACACGTTACACCTTTAACTTTCAATTGCATCAATTTATTGGCAACTAGTTTCGCTTTTTATTGCTTCTTCAGGCCAATAAAACTCACCAATTTTCCATGAAATGGATATTATTTATAATTAAAACTTAAAGCTAACATAAACTACACTGTCATGTAGTCGTCAAAAAGTAAAATGACGATCCTCCTTCCTATCCTTGACGACTACACGACAGTGTAGATTATGTTAACTTTAAGTTTTAATTATAAATAATATCCATTTCATGGAAAATTGGTGAGTTTTATTGGTATTTATAAAATTATAAATTTAATTTATATCATATTTTTAGGTTGAAATTTCCCATTTTATTTTAATAAAAATTACTTAATTATAATTTTCATCTAAATTGTTAAAATATGCCTGAAAAAGCAACTCAACTCTTTGCTTGTCACTGCGCTTGCTCCGAGAAAAAAAGAGTAGTGAGCGCCAGCTCAGCTGTTTGCTTGTTGCTGCGCGCGCTTAAGGGAGCAAACATGTTCACAAATTGAGCCTCAAAATCTTTGTTTTACACAAAAATAAATTCAGAATCGTGATCTACGATAAAAGTTACCCTAGAAAACCTATTTTTCGCCATCGGACTTGAGCGGCATTTTTTTTAGTTCCCGTGTTAGACCCGTTTTAAAAGTTTTGCTTGTGTAACGTCTTACAAGTGTACAATTGTCATTGCACATTAGCACGTGCTTAACATATCCGTTTAGACCGTTTCACTTAAAATCTCTATAATTTGGGGCAGTGTTTTTGTTACGTGTGTAGAACTTACGTATGTACTTTAAAAGGGGGTTAACTCTGTATTTTACTGCTCGTTTTGTGCTGTTTCGTCAACTTTGTGTTAGAATAAAATAGATTTTATCTACATTTAAAACCACGGTAGCTAAAATTGTACGCATGTTGCATAAGCTAAAACGTGGTTAAAAAACTGGAAACAATGTTGAAATTTTTGTATAGAAGCCAAATCGTTATTCATTAACCAGTGCATCATCATTTTAAAGTATCGTAAGGCTTGCGACTTTCTCAGCCACCCTATTAAGTTCTGCTCAGGTTCCTTGTATTCATAGCTCATTTCGTGTCAAATAATTTTATGCCAACTATGTTCTTCAGAAGTAGGTGTTACGCTGCAACGCTTTTGTTCCAGAATCATTAAAAAAAATTCAAACTCTTGTGAACCATAGTTCCTTATTTAAACTTAAGATAAATCATTAGTAAATAAATATCTTTGTAATTTGTAAATCAATATTATTCCCTCTTGATATCACAAACATCTCAAGTAATAACAATTGCAACAATTTGTACACATGTTTTAAAATAAACACTGTTATATCCATAATTTGTATAAATTGAATGTAAAAAGATATAATGACAACTGTGTATGTATTTGTTTGAGAACGCATTGATGACTTAATAGAGAATATTTATTCATGTATACGTGTACGCAATTATAGCTCACACAATCAACACTTTATCCTGGTTTCATATTCTTAATGAAAACTTTACGCATAGATCATCACACATAAGACAAACAGGTTACGTCACAAATATAGCACAAGAAGAAGAAGGCTATTCATGTTCTGCGCAATGAAAATCCTGTTACAAATTTAAAATAATAAAACTGCACTAACCCACCTATCAGTCAACTGTGTAAAATATGATGCAAATGCACTACCATCAATTTCGAAAATTCCTCCACATTTAACTATAACTTGTTTCAGATTTCGCGTTTCCCTCAGTTCCCAACTCGACTGCTTTGTTCTTTTTGACACAATCACAAACAAATTGTTTGTTTCCTGTTTCTTAAGCAGACCACAAGAGACAATGCGAACCTCGGTAAATAGATGCAACAGTAAAGCGGACAACACCACAAGCATAATTGCAGCAGAAGCTATCCACATGTATACCATATTTGCAACAAGACCGTATCCCTTCGAGGTTACCCATAACGCTTGAACTGTTACCCAAAACGTAGCTGTCAAACAGAGGTATATAATGGTATTGACTTGACTATGAAGGACATTGAATATCAAATAAAACTGCGTGTAGAGTTTGTTGAAGTATATTTTTGGGGATCTGTGCTCAAGTTGTATCGTGAATAATATTAGAATATTTTTAATGCTTTGAAAGTATACAAATGCATTAGTGAGCACGAAGGAAACTACACGAAATCCTTCCGAAATAAAAATCGTTACCAAAAATAAACGCACAATGATATGTAGCACAATATGCATTACTGTTTGATACTCAAGAGAAGGCAGTAAATCTTGAATTGCAAAGTAGTATGCATCAAAACTGGTAAAAACTAAAATAGGTGGAATAGTTACAGCACCAATGCATGTCACTATTGCCAACATTAAAATAACACAGTCCAATATTTGCTGCTGTTGCATGCAAGCCTTCAACGTCTTGTCTTTGAATTTTGAAATGCTTGAAACGTGCAGATCAGTAAAATTTCTTTCAAAGTGTAGCATTTCATTGAATGATTGTGTGAATGAGTTCCCATTAAGCACGCAAACACAAATAGTTGCTTGGATGCAGCAATAACCACAAGCAACTATATTTAGATATACAACTATGACTGTGTTGAAATGAATACGAGGACAAATCCAGATATGTGTGGCTACAACATAGAAAACAGTAGGAGGATACGTTGACATTAAAAGCTGCCCAAATATCCATGGTATCCATAGTCGAGGTGATGTTGTGTATTGCAAACCGGAAAAATCCGATTTCCAGTGAAATGGTTGGGATACTAAATACACAAAGAACTGATTATGTAGTCGTATAGCATACTGCTGTAATTTGGTGGCCATGGTTGCAAGGCGTTTTCAAATTCCAATTTTTGTAAAAGGTACTCTGTAAACTTGAATTCTGCACTACCAAAAAAATGTATCTTAAATATGTAAAGGGTGAATGGGATAAAGCGTAGTATTGTTTGTTTTAAATGGTCGGAAAATAGTTCGTTGTTGTAATATTGTTAAAATCAATAAAGAACAAATGGAGCAAAGTGAAATAATGAAAACACAAATATTAAACTATTATGTCAACTAAACTTAAGGTATTTTTTTGGTTATTTGTAACTTATTTCAACACAATCCTAATTACATAATACTCATGTTGCCAAAGAAAATAAAAACTTATTTTTGAAGGAGATCGAAACATTTGAAACGTGTTTATTAATATTGTTTTATAGCTTTATAGATAAACAAATATATAGAATATCGATATTTTATCAATGTTCAGATTAACGTACATTTCAAGACTTACACAAAGGATTATTTTGCTGAACTGGCCAAATTTGCTGCCGATGTGACCTTTTTATTTCATTGAAACATAATCATTTTTTTAAATTTGAGGAAGTAATAATTTCACAAAAGAATGAATTGCTGCATCAAACAAGTATAAGGACAAAGTCAACTTAATCACGCATATTACTTGAGACATTAGCAGAGAAGGGCGATGGATTAACTACATTAGTTATGATTGCTGTGAATGTACACAAGTTTATGCCATACTTATAGACAAGGCTAGTCCAAAGTACAAGCAAAAAGGGGAAAACATTGTAGTTTTTACTCATTCAGTACTATTTTGAATATTTTAAATGATATGTTGCAATACACGAGCGGTCATAAAATGGTCCGAATACTTAAAAATAAGCTTTCAAATAAACGGAAAGAATACCACAAATATTAAAACTTACATACTTTAGCGCAATAGGCTGTTTCCAAAGAAGGCGGGTACTAAATGATATTAGGTTACAATTTGTTTGCATTACTTTGTTGGGCTGCCAACTATTTAACATTAGTCGTATATTGATATCGTATTGTGAATCATATCTCTTTAAAAGCTTGAATGCCAACAGGGATGGTAAAGCATGTTTATGAAAGAAGACTCATTTAATATAAACTCGGGGTAACCACCACTTTTTAGGGAAAACTATCGATTCCAAATAAATTGGTACTTTGAAGCTTAAAGTCATTTTATAAATAACAAAAACCAACGTTCCAATTTACATTATACTATTTGAAGTGAAATGAAGCTTCATTTTGAAAACAAATCAGATTTACAAGTTTTTTTTGTCTTTGGACTACTTAAAAACATAAGTACAAGCATAGAGTTAGAAATAACCATTATTAGTATTTTTACTAAAATAAGACTAGTTAGAATATTATGTATATTTAGGAAGATAACGTTTTTTCTTATTGAGCACAATTTTAAAAATAGTGTCAATGAAATTCAATATATGAGTGGTTATGCAACTTAAAATATATCAGATTTAAACTTGAAATGAAAATATGAACATAATTTTATAATTACTGGGCGCTTATTTTGGTTTGTGCATTAATTTGTAAATCTTTTAATAACTTATTATAATCGCATGTTGTTGTCGTAATATATTGACGTATTCAGTATTATTAATAATTAATAATTGGTGGTTAATGATACCGGTAGTAATGGATCCAGTTTAAATGTGTGCCTTTGATCACTTTTAAAATTTTATACTATCAAAATCAAAAAGATATATAAATCTATTCAACGTATATTATCAATACGTACTCAATTTCAAATACGGACATAATCAGTCCACAATAAATTAAGATATTTAACATATTTTAATATCAGAGGTTTTGTTGATCTTTCAAAAAATATTTGTATATATTCTATCTGCTTTTTATGTATTGAATCGATCACTTCATCCAGAGTGTGGTCACGATTTACGTGGACTTTAAAAACCCATGGATTTTATTTTACCCCGACCACCCATTACGAAACGGGTAATTGGTTTTTGATTTAATACATACATAGAGTATATAATTGTGGAAGAATTTAAATACTCTATGCTATTTACATTAATAATCTATCCATTAAACTCAATTGCCCATTAAACCCATTTTAAATAGGTTTGTTGGTTTTTATCAATTTTCTCCGGGGTAATATCGCACGCAGGCATCTAGATAGCTAGATAGATGGCAAAGCAATCTATTAATCTGAAGAAGGACATAATTAATACGAACAAATATCTAAATTAATAGTACTGCACTGATCCATGTATCAGTTAGGCTCGTAAAATACGACGCAAACGCACTACTATCAATTTCAAAGAAATGGCCATATTTTATTTTGACATGTTTTAAATTTCTTGTTTCTACCAGTTCCCATTTCGATTGTTTTGAACTTTTAGAAACCATAGCGAACAATTTCTCCGTTTCCTTCTTTTCAAGTAGATCATTTGATGCAATGTAAAACCCAGTAATTAAATGGAATGCCAACGAGGAAAATCCAACGAGGTTGATAGTAATAAAAACGAATAACATGTAAACCATATTGTCAACTAAACCATACCCCATTGTGGTGGCCCATAACGACATCACTGTTATCCAAAATACGGTTGTCAAGCAAATGTACGCTATCGTATGCAATCGACTCTGAAGAACATTAAATATCAAATAAAATTGTGTATACAATTTTGTAAAATAAATTTGTGTCATCGTGCCATCTACACTTAGCTTAAAAACCTCGAGAATATTTGCGATGCTTCACATATAAAACATTGAAATCATTAGCATGAAGGACAACAAACGAGCTAGTTCGGAAATTAAATGTGTTAATAAAAATAAACGTAACGCCAAATGTAGTACGATATGCCACACGGTTTGAAATGCTGGATCGGGCAATACATCTTGAAATGCGAAGTAATACGCATCCAAATTGGTGAGAAGACATATCGTTGGAACGATCCAAGGAAGCATACCAAAAGCAATTACAAAAATGACCATAATCCCGTCTAATAGTTGCTGGTGATAACTGTAAGACTTTAAAGGTATTTGTTTGAAATTAATCGTGCTGGAACTGTATAGACGAATAAAATATCCTTCAAGTTGTAAGATTTTATTATAGCCTTGTGTGAATGAGTGTCCGTTGTTTAAAACAACGCTTGTAGTTGCCATCATGCAACATAAACCACAACCCACCATTAGGTATAATGCAACCATTATGGGGTTGAAATTCACACGTGGACATATCCAGGTATGTGTGGCTACAACGTATAAAATTGTGAGAGCGTATACTGGCATTGTAAGCTGCCCAAATATCCATGGTAACCATTGTCGGGGTGACGTTGTGTATTCCAAACCCGAGAAGTCAGATTTCCAACGAAATGGTTGGGATTCTAAGTAAACGAAGAACCGATTTTGTAGTTTTATAGCAATCTTTTTCAAATCGTTGGCCATGGTTACCAAAATATATATTGTGTTGAAGACACTCTGGTAAACTAAGTTCAACACTTCTGTAGCAGCAGGTTTCTGAATGGTCACTGCTTCTGTGATGTTTGCTTAAAATGGTCGAGGAAAAGTTGGTTATTTTAACTATTTGAAGATCGATGAGGAAGAACAAAAAATTCGATTGTAGGCCCTTGTAATTTAGATCTAAATATAATCCTTTTCCATTTTCTAATGGAGTAGTCATCGGTCAAAGAAGGAAAAACCTAAAGCACCATATCGACAAATATACATTTGTCGGTTTTTGAGTTTGTAATACATTACTACAAAATAACAAGAAAAACCATTTTTATACCAATATATGTACATATGTACTTGTCGGTTGTCAAAATTAAAAAAAAACTTTGCCTTGAAAGTATTTATACACTTTTTGTCCGATATTTCTAAACTTATACTGTATGGAATTATTTTTGGCTTTTTGGAAAGCGAATTGGTCAAGAAAAATAAGGTCAACTTTAATTTAGCTATTGAGGAAGGAAACCAGAAAATGAATAACCTAATATGTTAATATATATTATATTTTTATGAATTATAAATAAGATTTAAATGTTCGTAGAGAAAACAACCCCGTTTAAAGCTGTCTTGTCTAAAGTTAGATTAGTATTAGTGGTAACGAATGATAAAGTTTCCGGCATTTAACTGCGCATTAAAAAACCGATTATAGGAAAACATGAAATTGTTTTTTGTAAAAAAGGTTATAGCAATTGCATTGCTAACTGATTAGATTTTTTTAGGCAACGAGTACAGGAGTGATGTATGACTTCAAAAAAAACCAATGGAATAGTTTGATGTTAGTTCAATTATAAAAATTAATTATAAAAAGAAGCAAAAACTTAAGTTATAAAAGCACAAATATGTTTATGTCAAAATATAATGCCAGTAAAACTAAATACATTCTGACGACGGTATCTAACTTGTTTCAACCTAACAATAATACAATTCCAATATCCAATCCAATATTCCAACCTTCAAAAAACGTGTTCCTTACGGAAAAAATTTGCAAATTGAATATGTGGAAAGTTATTTTTTGGGGGAGCCGAGCAGATGTCAGAAAGGCTTTTTGTGCCTGGGAAATTTGCCGAAAAATACTAGCAGAAAAACTATTCCCGAATGATCTTTTTTTGAGGAAAAGCTAATTGTCGAATGAAAAATCGTTGTTGCAATTACTTTTGTCGAATTTACATTATTTAGGTTTGCATAATATCCATGATATGGAAGCACTAGCATATTAAGCAATATGCCTGACCATTGAATTGTTAAATGCATCGAACACGTATTGCATTGTCGCAGTTCATCCTCAGTTTTGCCGAGGAATTAGAGCATGCAACATCACATTTTCATCATGGCTACTGCAAATGATTCCCCAATTGTCCTTCATTCTGAAGAACCACCCTTTACCCGGAAACGAAAACGGACTTATCGACCCAAATTGCAGCATAAAAACAAATTGTACATGTATGACAAAGTGTTGAATGGTGTTAAGTATTAAAGGTGTAAAAATAGCTCTATCTGCACAGCAAGAGTAAAGGGTGTACAAATGCTATTCGGACAAATTGCAGAAAACAATAATAAATATACGCATTTTTGACGTTCTGTGCATATCTACTTGATTATTTGACAAATAAGTTATCAAAAAAGATATTTAGTTCCAAATTGTCAATTTGTCATCAAAATTTTAGCCAAACAATTGACATTTTGACACGAAATTGGACATTGACATGTCAATTTTCAATGTCAAATTTTAGAACCTTCGGACAAGTGACAAATGTCCATGTCATCACATGTCACTTGTCCGCATGACATGGACATGGTGCCAACTCTAAGTACAATTAAATATATTCCAATTATCCCATGAGTTTTCAGTACTCTAAACTGTGTAGTTTTCAAATATAGCAAGTACGCCTGAAGAAATTCCTTCACAGACTAAATCTCTACCAGGTCGAAGTAGTATTATTTCTGTCACAAATACGAATACAATTAGTTCTTTTGATCAAATTTTTAGTACTGATCCTGTCACCCAACGCCGTGGCAGAAAGTCACGCAACAAACCTCCTATTGCACCAGCAACTATTGAAACTCGTAGTAAAAGATTTAAGCTAAATTAAAACAATGAATGTAATTTCTGTAACTTTCTGTTAATAAAATTTGGCAAATCGATTTTCGCCAAATGCTTTTCGACATAAAATTGTATTTTTTTCATTCGGCACTAGGCTTTTCTGCTAGTATTTTTCGGCAATTTTCCCAGGCACAAACAATCTTTCTGACATTTGCTAGTGACCCATTTTTTGGCATTCAGAAGGTATGCCGGGCCAGATATATATAGGAATTGGAAATATAATTAAACTATTTATAAGAAAGCAAACCAGATAATGGATAGCCAAATATGTTAACATGGTTTGCACAGTAGAAATTTAAATAAAATATTTATAGAAGAGCACTACCTCTAGCTGCTGTGTCTTAAATACTGCTTTTGTTGCTTTAAATATTTTTTTTTCAAATTGTAGTTAAATTTAAATAAAAAAGAATCAGTTGGTTTTCATCGATTAACTGGGAATTAAAAACATTAAAACTCGAAAATTGTCTTTATAAAACTAGTTAGATCAATATCAGTGACACTATATTAAAACGATTTTTATAATCGAGTATAATAATGATATAATATTCATTAAAATAAGTAATGGAATATTTTATGTTTATGCAATTATGAAATTCAATTTTTTAAACATTTAGTTAGTTAACACAATTTTAAATGTAAAACCTTGTAAAGTTGACTAAATACACATTGATAAAGATATCTAACATATTTCACCATACCAGGAAGAACATTAAGTAAGTATTTAAAAAAGTAATACAGCACTAACCCACGTATCAGTCAACTTTGTAAAATATAATGCAAATGCCTTACTACCAATTTCAAAGAAATGACCATACATTATTTTAACGGGTTTCAGATTCCTTGTTTCTCGCAGTTCCCATTTTGACTGTTTTGATCTTTTGGAGACAGTTACAAACAATCTCTCTGTTTCGTTCTTTTGAAGAAGGTCACAAGACGTACTATAAACCCCCGTAACCAAATGGAAAAACAAACAAATCCAACAAGATTTATAGCAGCTACAACTAACAACATGTAAATTATATTGTTAACTAAATCATATCCTTCCGTAGTTACCCATAACGCTTGAACTGTTACCCAAAATGCTGTTGTCAAGCAAATCTACGCAATAGTATGTATTCCACCCTGAGGAACAATAAATATCAGGTAGAACTATGTGTAAATCTTTGTGAAATACGTTTGGAATATTTTACAATCAACACTTATTTTAAAAGTCTCCAAAGTATTTTTAATGCTTCGTAAATACAAGAGCGCAGTAATTACCGAAAAGGCCATTAGACGAGCTATTTCCGAAACCAAATGTGTCAATATAATAAAACGTAAGGTTTTAAGTAGTACAATATGCCATATGGTTTGAAATGTCGGATGTGGCAATACGTCTTGGAATGCATAATAATAAGCATCAAAATCAAAAAATATTTAAATGAGTTCGCGGTGAAAGTGTTGCTAAATGCCTATGTCCATTCAATTCTCGACTACTGTGTGGA
>JAQFZG010005003.1:0-10929 GCA_034695465.1 Entomobrya nicoleti
GGTTCATTTACTTAAGTTTATGATACAATGTAAACAACAGGTTTGCCAACAGTTGACTTAGGGCTACTACATTGTTTAGAATTTGGAAGTTGCTTAGTTTTGTAATGATAATAGCCAAAACCTTGCAAACAAGGCAGACATATCTGAGACATGAATTGAAATATTTAACAGCGGCAATGTCTATAGTTTGGTTTGGTGCATGTACTGTTCAGGTTGTCAGCTCTGAAGTTAGTTTGTATGTATTCGTTGTTACAGACAAAGTCTCCATTGGGTATTCCATTAATAAGCATACCTGTCACAAATAGCTGAGCTGGCCGGGACTCCACAGTCATGTAGCCCGGAGTCATTATCTCGCACGTATAATCCCCAACATCTGTCAACTCCACTGGTTCAATTTTTAATGTTCCATTCTCCGGAAAAGAGACAAATCGTATGAAAGGTTTCTGCTGATCAGAGCCACCAACAATACCCATGTTCCCTCCAGTAATTCCGCTACTACTGCTACTTCCGTCAATAGAGCTGCTAACTACAGGATACAATATTGGTCCATCCGCTTGGTCATCTTGGGTCAAGAATGTACGAGCCGGAATCAGAACTTTGTTGCGCAGCCATTGGATCTGACTCACTGGATATGATGGACCGCGGAACTGGCACATGAAATACGCTGACTCCCCTTCTTTCACCACCGTGCTCGACGGGTGGCCTAAAATCGTAGGTGGAGCTGTTTGTGCATTAGAGAAAAGGGAAAGAAAGTTATTCCAAATAATTTATTTTTATTATCATCTTTTTGACTCTTTTATCTCAGCCTGGGGAATAAATGCATGCATGTCTATGTATGTATATTGGACGCATATGGGATCAACAAACCAAAGAGAAAAAAAATCCAAATAGAGATGAAGAGAACCATGTTGCTGAACACATGGGTGCACTTCTTGCATATAATGCATAAATGCATTGTTGTGCATTGCCCTATTGTACAGCATGACATGAGGATTTTTCTCTTTCTTTTAGAGAGAGAGAGAGCGATAGGGTCTTTCTCCATACTCAACCGATATAATACACTATACATAGCCATTCATTTCCAACTTTCCATTATATTCATCCTTTATCTCATGACGCATCAAGACCAAATGCCATCATCTCTATTATTACTCTGTGTGTGCGTAGAGTATACACTCACTCAATATGCATACGCACTCGTGTTTATGTGGTCGTAGTAGTGGTGATGGTTGTGCGTTGTGGGAACAAAAAAAGACAGTAAAAGGGGAGAGATTTCATAGTTTGTTTAAGCTTAATCAGACAAGTGGTACTTTTGCTGTTTATACATGTCGTATCATCACCAACCCTTAAACCGTTGTTGCATTTTTACTAACACAACTACGGTGAAGGTTGTATACATAGGTCGGGGTTCCTGTTGGCGAGAATCAAGTAGGAAATAATATTTGCTCTTGTTCAATAGAGAACATGGAATATCATCCTGAGCAAATGTACATACGTTGAGTCTATACGTTGTATAAATACCATGTTTGTTAACGTATATGAAAGAAAGAAAGGAAATCCTCCCTCTGCAGTTTGGACTGTTTAACTTCTTATGTTGCTTTTCACCAGTTTGAATGGGTTTTCACTAGTTAACTCGAAACCTTTCGCTATATTTCTGGGATGATCGGTTGCGTGCAAATGAGAGATGCCATATAGCCTATCTGAATTAAACCCTTTTGTCGCAACATTCACTACAGAATGAAATGCAAAGAACTTCAATTTTTGAGCTGGTGCTTCGAGAAATCTTGGAAAGAAAATCTAGTTCAGTAAAATGATTGCCGTGAATAGAAAATAGAGGAAGGGGAGGAAATGGGAAGATATTTTTCTTCCAGAAAGTAAAGTACAACAAGAGTATTTAAGAAAATACAACTACCTCTACTCCATTGTTAAAAGTAGAGAATAGGAATAACCAGCCATGTTATAACATGCTGTATACGAAAATGGAGCATTATATTCCAGCATTTGAAAACGTCTCTTAAAGAAGAAAGGGGGAGCAGACAGAAACTGAATGAGTGTGTGTAAGAGTAATAGTTTAGGCCATGATGTTTAATGAAATTACCTAAAGGAAAAGGGACAAAAAAATCTTTTCTGACGACGAGGGTTGAATAAAACTAACAGACTCTGTGTCTGCCACTACCACCCCTGTAATGGCAATGTGTTGACTATACGACTGTGCTTTTTCCTTCTTGGTTTTGTGTAAGAAAATGTGGGGAAAAACAAACTAGCTATTACTTGGCTAGGAGAATGTATAAAGAATATGCTATAAGAGGAACACGCACACATTTTAGTACAAAAATCTTTATGAAAATGTTTGCATGGGGAGTAACGGGAAGAAACCAAACCAGAAAGAAAAACTGAAATGATAGGGCTGAGTGAGTTAGTGAATGTAACAGGAAGGGAGACAATCAGAGAAACAAGACGTACATTTTCCTGAGTACAAAAATAACCTTCCGTGTACCCCATTTTTTTTCTCCGTGTGACTTTGCACACGTCCTCATGTACCTCTTAAAGAGGTGTTCCGATTAATATTTTTCTTTCAGTTTAAGTAGCTCCTAGCTTCCATGCAAAAAAATCTGTTAGTTGTGATTGTGTTACGTATTTTTTCTTTATTATTATAAGTTGCGTCGAATTGTGAACCAGATTGAAATGAATGCTCAAGCAATGACATCTCGTATTCATTTATCTAGAATATATTATTATTAGCAGATTTTTATTTGAAAGCTGGATGATATCAGATCTTTGTTTAATAGTCAGGTCATAATTCGTCACACTACTATACACTCCAGTGATGCTAAATATTGCTACACTTTCCCTTTGCTTTTCATTAGTTTCTTCACTCCTGTATCACAGAGATACACATTTCTAGCTGCAAAGAAGCAGGAGAAAACAAAAACCCTCCGTTTACCATAAAAGCTACGCGTGTTGAGGACCACCCCTGCCTCTTTTATGGCTTTTTATTTCTACCCTGTTCTGAGTATTTATTTTCTATTTTTCAGCCTGCAATAAAGCAGGAGGTAACAAAGAGATGATATGAGGCACATTTCAGAGCTTTTAGCCAATAATGATAATTGTCGTTATATTACATTCACACATACAAGGAATTGCAAAGAAAAGCAACAACGGGATGAATGGAAATAGGGAAGTGCACATAAACTTGTTTTTTTTTTCAAAAGGAAAGGTCATTCACTGCTCTTCGGCACGTTTCAAAATTTATGGACGCAGATGAGTATAAATGCACGTAATACGGTAGTTATTATTCTTTTGATCAGTAAAAGCAAGAAGAAGTGGTTCCTATATTGTCTCTGTGCGTATTCCATGTTTATTTCGCTTTTCCAGATAAAAATTTACGATGTATAGAATATTACCTACGTGTATGTATGCTTACACGTAATTTTGACATTCTCCCTAGAAAAATACAAGGCGAAATATGCCAGTCTACACATAGAAGTCCATTTTAAGAGATACGTGACACGTAAAAACTATCCAGTTTACGTTTTTGCAGCAGTAAACGTTTTAGAAATGATATAAACTTTCACTAGACTTCAAGTTTTAAAAGGAAAATGGCTAAAAACTGTGATTCTTACTACACAGCTTTTATCATTATCGCCAGTCATTATTATCAAAGAAAATTGCTACGGCGGACGTGATCAATAAAATTAATGCCAAAAATGGAACTGAAACAAGTAAATTGAAGCTTAAAACATACAACCGAGCTTGGTATATATTGTCAGTTGATGGAAACTTGGGATATCTAAGGATATACATGAATACATATACATACATCATAAGAAACGACTTTTCAATCCGTTTTAACTTTAAGTGAATGGACACTTGAGATCCCCGCTACTAGTATTTTACTTCTTAGACCATTTCATCACTCGTTCTCAATATTGCTGTTGAGAGACGTACAATAGATAGATGCTTTGCCTCGTTGAAACTGGAAAGATTTCTTGGGAATCGAATGGTTATGTACTAGACTTTGGAGTACTCAGCTAAGCCACTTTATTCGACTATGTAATAAAATGAAAGCTACCATGCTATCTGTATTTATTACTGTTAAGAAAAAAGCATTAAGCATTCTGCATACGAAAAAGGCGCCTTCACTTACTTGAAACAACAACAAGTTGAACGTTTGCTCTGGAGGTTCCTTCTACATTCTCGGCCACACAAGCATAATTTCCGGTTCCATCATCTCTCACGTTTGTAACAAGTAATGTATTCGGCTCTCTCACAAAAGCTGAAGGAAACATGTACGAGGAGGACGTTGAGTGTGTTGGTAATGTTCCTGGTGAAAAAGTTTCTAAAATGACTCTTCCATCGGGACCTTCCCACCATACTTTCGGGGTTGGAAGTCCCTTGGGTCTTTCACAAAAAATTTCCACAGTACCCTTTTCTGGCACAGCCAATTTGTGGCTTGGGATTAGCGGAGCGGGATCAAGAGATGTGCTGCTACTAACTGGTTCTATATCTGTGTACAAGGTACGTGATGTAAAACAGACAAAAAAGAGACAAGAGTTTTAGGTAAAGTGAAAGCAACATCAAGTCTTGGAGTTTTTTTCGTGCATGTTACGAAAAAAAAAAGAATTATTAGATGAGAGAGAGTCAGCACCACAAAACAAGTCTGGCGATGCCGCAAGTGAAGATATAATTTATAAGCATATAAAATGTAAACATGTTACATAACCAATTTTACGCAATCATATATATTGCAGGATACACAAGAGTTGAATAAATATACTGAGAGTTTGCACTCGAATGTGTGGAAGCTTAAAAGGAAGCTTTCAGAAGTAAAATTTGCATTATTTATTCATTTTATAGTGTGCTATATATGCATCGTGAATGATGTTTATATATTTTTTAAAGAATCTAAAGCACCTAAAGAACTAAGAAACATACATATTCACAAGATGGTTTGGAAAACCACAAACTAAATAATATAAAGATTTGCAACTTTCTCTGTTTCTTCCTAGCTATCTCTCGATACACGTCACGATACGGGTAGAATTAAGAAAAAACTGGAAAAGTTGTTAAATTCAAAATAACACATGCACGTATACCTATTTACTTCTAAAAGGAGTGCCGCGGGTGAAAGAGTCTCTTATCTCTTTTCAAAAAGTAAGTGGGCAAATAAATAATATGTTGGAGAATACTTTTCTAGTAGGCAAAGCATTGAAGCATTTTTCCCCTTAAGTCATTGCAAATGAAATCAATATAATGTCACACTAAGTTTATATTTATTTAGATTAATATACATTCTCAGGTAATTCATTTTACTCTTTGAACTACCAGGAACATACTAAAGAAACTATAGATCTGCCAAAGGAAAAATAAAACTTTTAAATTTGAGATGGAAAAGAACATTGATTAAATCCAATACATTTATAAATAAAATTATTTAATTTTGACTTACATGCAATGTTTAAGGTTGCGGAGTAAATCTGTGGTTCCTCTTCCGGGAATTTTGATGGCGTCACTAAACACTTGTAAACGCCTTGGTCAGCAGTCGTTGCCCGTTGAATTAGAAGAGATCCATTTGTGTAAACCAGGTACCTGTCAGGATAAAACAAAATGTTTATGATGAAATTGTATTTATGACTGAAGATGATTCTCTTATTGTCAGTAAAACTATTTCTTTGTATATCCAAGTAGTAAAGGATATAATGTTTTTATATATCTACCAGAACCCTAGTGAATGCTGGGTATGAAAATTAATTGATCTTTTATTCTTCCTATCACCCCTGCTTCACTACAGCCAATTATGGTGACACAATCCATTTGTTATTCCTTTTAGCCTTTATTCTTGGAAGATGCATCACATCAACCAAGCCAATTTCTTCTCAATTTACTCTAATCAATCCAATCAAGGAAGAAATGTAGCAAAGACTAGTGTCTTGTTTCATTCTTGATTTTCTTGTTTTTATACGTTTTGTAGACTTGTATATCTATTATCTGTAGAACGACAAACAACATGAAGGAAGATGATGATGACAGCAAAGATTTGTCTTAAGACGTTTCCTTCTTTCTTGGAGAAGAAAGAAATTGTTGTTACATGAGATGCATTTTGTCATTGACGTCGTACAAAATTTATAGAAGCATATACACAACGAGATGCAATGCACGACAATGCTTTCTCTTTCTCAACCATGGAATCATGTTGAAGAACAAACGTCAGTTTAAGAAAAAAGATGACAACGAAAATCCTCCGAAATCCATAAGGGATTTCAACCACTTAAATTGATGACGAACAGTAAGGAAACCTATGATTGAAGAAGCCCTCTACTGTCAAAAAATACGATGTCATATTGAGCGCCCACTTAAAGAAAATCTACAACATATATTTATACAATGTGACCTGACAAAACTCAGCAATTTTTCCAAATAAACTTTACAAATTATAGTCAAGTTGTGCTTGTTTTTCATCAGCAACGATTGAAAACTACCATCCTAACTTTCACCAAACTTTAATTTATCGCAGAAGCGGGCTGTTAATAAGTTAAATGCAACAAAAAATAACTATATATGTTAGTGTAGTAAATCATGGAATTATATAGTAGCAAGCTCATGGTCACCACAAATAAATGTGTAAGTACGGCCAACGAAAAATCTCGTTTCGGTATTGCAGCATGACGGTATCAAATGACTTATGTGGTGGTTCATGGCTCGTCGAAACCCATGCATTGCAGGATTTCAGCGGAAACTGTTACAAATATGTCAAATTTTTTGGCAACTGTTACAAAGTAAGAAGTTTGGGTTATGCAGGGTTTGCATTATATAAACATTCAATATATTCTAGTCTGGGGACTGCTGAATGCAATTCGAGCTGGAGAAATCGGAAACGCAATAGAAGTATGTAAACCCACCACATAATTCTCCCATCCTAATCATCATATAGATATATATGTAAATATGTTATGTATATTTGCTAATATTCCAAAACTTGGCATAAATTGGCTAAAGTTACAGCGAAATCTTTAGTGTATTTATTCTTCTATTCTCGGCTAACATGATCAAAAAAATGAAGTTATCTGTGCACAGCAGCATTTTATTACACTCACTCAAACCCACTTAGAAAAGAGACTAATGTTTTGGAAAGTTCAATAGATTTGAGATCCGGTAAACTATAAACTTAGATACAAAAAAATGATCCAATTTTTCTCTATATTATTTCAGCATAATACAAAACATGGTTAACTAAATTACATCAAAATATATAGCAGTTTGGATAGTTTCATGCAATTTTGGGAACATATCGCCATGACCTGGAATTTTTGTATAAAAACAAAATAAATCGTTTGTATTCTGGTGCTGTTTGCAGTTTTTCTGGTTCATCTTTACAGTGGCGAAGTATCTCTCTCCTCAATAAAATAAAACATCATGTGGGTAGCGGGGATAACGCGACATACATATGTGACTATGTGACAAGCAATTTTGATCAATGTTCATTTGTTTTTAAATTCGATTCTAAAATATTCCTTTTCTAATACCTATCGAACTAAAGTTTTATTTGAATTTCTGATTTTATTTTATTTTGCAAAATGACCAAAGTTTATTAATATAAGTGGAACAAGGTGGTTCTATAATAAAAAAATACAGGCAGCACTCTAGAAAATTGTATCGAAAGGAATTATATCTATCAAGAATGTTGTCCACAATCAGAAAATTCTGTCATTTGTGGAAATAAATGGTATACAAGTTTATTGAAGCTAGCATGTGTTGAAATTTATTGCATACGAATCACATTACTTAATCTTAGTAAACTTTAAGCATTTTGTTTCCTACTGTGTAAAATTTGTATCAATTGATTTAAGTATAAGAACTAATACATAGTACACAAGAATTACACACTATAATTTATAAATCTAGATACAGCATTCCAGTAAGTTGTTTTGGACAATTCACCATATTTTCTGGTGAGTAGTAAAACGAATGAAATGTTGTAAACTTATCTTGAATCCGTTACGTTTGTTATGCAAGTCGCCCTAGTACGATAGCAGAATTAGCAAAATACACTTGACTATCACAAACTATTGTATTTTTCCAAGTGAATGTAGGGTCCCACCCGACCCGTTAGTTTCATTTGGGCTCATACAGATGTTAGTAGACTTTTGGTTTTAAGCAAGCTGTTGGAGAACATACTGAAAATTAATGCTTTTCTACCGCATTTCCCATGTCCATACGCTGTTTTAATTTATAGACCCATTAATCTTCTCTTAAGAAACTGGATGATGACGTGACTTTCTCGTAGAACCTCCAGATACGAATGACTAAAGCTAGCAAAAAGAACATAAATGAATGAAACAAGTAGTCGTTGCTTTTATATCGGACGTTTATAGCAATGAATTGGCCGGAAATTAAAGCTGAAAATCTAAGAAAGATTCGAGAAGTTTTGGTTCAAGAAGTTATACGAAAAGTGTAACTGGGCCAGTAGATATTGCTAACCAGGATTGTAAGGCAAGGCCAATTTAATTCTCTACGAAATCATTAGATTGATATTCATTCTCCAACTCGAGCAAATGGTTAATCCAATTCATTCGTTAAAGTTATAAATCCAAGACTTCGTTCAAGATTAATTCAAAATATTTCTCCAAGCCATCAAATTAGCTTTAAGACTTAAGACCCAATTTTAGCAAAACACGTTACGCCAATTTTTCGATATTTTGTATTTAATTTATCACATATGTAAAAGACATGGAAGTTTGGAAATATTACATGTTATCAAGTCATGTAATAGTTATGGTCAATCAGTACTTCCAGTCTCAATCAGTATAAATAGAGCCGCTGTGTAAATTGAATGCTGGTGTTAACGAAATGTATAGTATAGTGGTACATAAAATACAAGGAAGTCTTCGCTAACGCTTCAATTTAACAACTTTTCAAAAAGAACAATAAAACTAAGCCTGATTGTTTACCCGACTCCTCTCAACACAATTTACTTTCAACATCGAAGCTTACTGCTACATCCAACATAAATAGAGTGCAATTATTTAGCATTGACCAATTTATGATGCCATCAAATATACTATATAAATTTTGTATTGCTTGTAATTTATAAATTTCACTATTTAGTTACAGTTTCACCTCATGCAACATGACAAACTCAGAGAAACTTACTCAAAAGGGACTACCACACATTATTACTTCAAGACAAGAGATGAGAGAAAAGCAAACAAACGAACCAAAACAAATTCAATTCCACGCTGTAAGCTCCAACATCCTACTTTCACTATCTTTAATTCTCATTCTCAGAGCATCTTACAATCTCACCTCAGAAAAGAACTTACGTTTCATAAGGTGTTTCCTTTCTCACCATCTCCACAAGCACGTTCTTGGGTAGATAGAAAGACAGAAGTGGTGAGTAATAGAAAAGACTGATCTTCTTATGATGTTGGCAAATTTTGCATTAAATCTTAGAGAAGATTGAAGAAAGTTAAAAATGTAATTTGTGATGTGAACTTTAAGTTGTGTGACCAGTTGATGAAACACGTTATATGCTTAAGAAAATGACAAGATATGTAGTGGGACTTTATGACAGACTTCAGAGTTTCCATTACAAGTAATTTTGACACTAGTTCTCTTCAAACACATCAGTACGTTAAAGGGTACAAAATGTTTAAAAAATAAAAGCACACGTGTGAATCAGAAAAAAAATGGAGAAAGCTTGTTTTTTGTTCATTCCTAGCATAAAGCCTTTATACTGAAATAAAAAGCTTTCAAGAGTCACTAGGATCTTTTTTCTTGGGTTAGATATATGTTTTGTCTGTATGATCATCAAACATAAAAAGGGCTAAAGAAGAAAACGAAGAGACTTTGTACTTACATTACACTACTGACAATGTGAGAATGTCAAAAAGAGAGGACGACGGGTTGACTGACTTGAAAGAAAAGGATGGACTGGAATATCTGGAATCATAGATCGTGCCAAAACTTGCAGATGAGTTGAAACAAAGTCAACTTATTTCTCATCCATATAAAACTGCATTTACCATATAGATATATAATATGGCTTACTGTAACATCACAGATCTTCTACTCTTGTACTTAAACTTCCATTGTAATGTATACACAAGGTAATATTTTTCTTCCAGTCTCTGTCCATATGCATGAAATTTCTACAAGTTTAACAATTCATTATTTAAAACTGGTTACATACCATTTTGTCAAGGACAAAATATTCAATAGAGACATATGCATGTTAGATGTACGCAATACTGAAGTACCAACTTGTCTACTTTTTCTCTTTTGTCACAAACTTGTCACTGACATTATCGTCCACATCTAATACTTTTCTGCATGGTTGTGAGACAATGTTTGTTAGTTCCAAGGTAATATATCACACATGCATGCATGCAACCACCAACTAAAGTAGAGGATATTTCCAAAAAATTGTAAGTGTGTATGCTGCACCCAGGAAAAAGTTGGAAGGATTCCAAAAGTGATTTGCATAGACAAAACATAAAACACATATCTGCTCCGGTGTAGCTGGTGGGTGTTGACTTATTATTGAAGCACGTTGGAGACATACATTTTCTTTGAAAATGCTTTCTCTTCTACTTCTGTTGGCAGATGCAACTTTATTCATTCAACCGAGGATGGATTTTTTTTCGTCTTCCTGGGACAAGGGACATGTTTTGGGGGTATTTATGCATGCATGTTTGCTTTCTTTTCTTATGCATACATTTGTAGAACCAAAAAAAAGTGAACCCATTTTTTATTTGGAACACTTCTCACACAAGAAAAAAACTTTGTTGACATTTTTTTACAAACATGCACCCTATAGTACGCAGCGCAACTCTTCCGGTTGACATGCAAGTTAGAGAAATACATGTTTTGTCTCTGTGAATAATCGTAGGTTTTTGAGTACACTTAAAAAGTCCAAAACAACTTTCATCT
>JAQFZG010005004.1:0-10929 GCA_034695465.1 Entomobrya nicoleti
AAATCATCCATCCAGAATCATCATCAAGAAACCATCCAGTATTTTGGGAACCTTTCAAAATCCCTCTATTTGTTTCCAGCTTCCATCCAGTGCTAGCAGCTAAGGTTTCATCCCTTTCGAGAAAAAACAAAAGAAAATTTCTTAACCTGAAATAACTAATCATGAACTCTACCACCACTCACCACCACAAAATCAACAATACATCCACCCACAACACCACCATTGACGCAGCCTTTACTGATGTCATTACGCAACACCTTTCAGCATCCTTAGAAGCCAACTATCCGTTTAAAAATCATCCACTTCATATTTGGGTTGATGTGGTAAATGATCTGACTTTAAATATATTTTAAACGATTAACTTGTATATTTAATACATAATACAAATCTTACTTTTCAGAATAATGACTTCAAGGCCTATATACAAATTGAACCTATTAAAAAATGGCAGGACACCGAAACCAACTCTAAAACTGTTAGTTAAGTAAGTAACTACATTTCAAAACCATTTTATATCACAAAATAATATTTTAATATGACTATATTCAAAACTATGATTTATTTTTTTAACAGGAAGCTGACAGTTCAGTGGTAGCACTCGAAGGCAATACTGATGTGGATGTCAATAATAATATGACCATCGAACTGCAGAAGAAGCTGGCAGAAAATGAAGCACTAAAGAGCGCAAATACGGCATTGGACAATTTGATAAACGCCCACACTGAAAGTGGTGATTTGTGCAATGAAAATGGGAAGGATGATGAAGATGATTCATCATCTTGCAAAGCGATGGAAGGTTCTGTAAAGCGCAAGTTCGAGATTGACGATGAAGAAAAAATGGAACTCAAAATGACCATACGGAAAACTGACGAAACGGCTGATGATGCTGATGACGAGGATGAAGAAGGTAGGGGTAATCAAGCTATTTCTATACAAACAATTGAGATTTAAACTTGATTTGTACAATTCTTGTTATTTTAGGGAAAAAAAAATTTAAAAAATTGCGACTGTCGAAATACAATATCAAAATCGATGGGTATGGAACCCAGGTATATTTCACTAATTAAAAAATCATTGTTTTTTTATTTTAGACTTTCTGTCACAGGCCTTGAAATTCCCTCCTTTAAATTGATTATTGCTTCTACCTTTTCCTTTGTATGATCGTTAAGAATATATAAATGGTTGTGGTTAAGTGGTTGAATACACAAATTACCTTTGCATTTATTTTTTTTTCTGTTTTTTAGACACATTTATGTATATAATATGATAAAAAGTTATTTTAGGTATGTATATAGGTTTTCTATAAGGATGTTTGATGTTATACATGAAGTTTAAAACGTTAGTTTATATTTTGAATATAAGTTAGTTCTAAAGAAATATATGTCTATAGTTGAATTTTAGACACAATTGGCAAATAAATTAGCAAACTATGTACAAATTCAAAATTTTATGTTCCTAAATTGTTTACACTCTTTTGAGATTCCTTTTTGTGTTATCATGGGATTATCCAAATGCACCTTCACATATTTACTACCAAGAATCCATGGTTCGTTGTAGACAATGAAGATATATGCAAGTCTGCAAAGAAGGCGCTTGATTTCTCGTTGCAGTTTCTTTTCTGTAAGAGGCATCTTGCGCAATCGAAACCTTCTAAGAACACTTTTAAGGTTCTAAAATTCGAAAACAAAAACAAATTATTACTTAATTATTCAGCTAAACACTGACTATTTAGTGTTTTAATATTGAATACACTTACTGTAGACATTTGTTTGTCCATATTTTTATAGGTGCAGGTATGATTTCGGGATGGTTTTGGTGAAGCAGTTGTAGATGTAAGATGCTGACAGTTTATTCCACAAGTTTGTGTAGATGATGACAATAATTTTGGGGAAGATGTGGATTTTGTCACCCTGCTAGATAACGTTATTTGGATTGGAGGTTTTGTGGAGAAGAATTTTGTCGTGTTTTGGAAGGGATGTAGTGTAGGAAAAACTGCATGGGTGAAGTGACTGGAATGGCTTTCATTCAGGGATACCAATGATGGAGGAAGAGTTGTGTGGGTAGTTTGGAGGGATGAAGTTTTTCTTTGGATGGGAGAATGTGTTGGTGGCGGTTGGGTTGTTAAAAACGTAGGATGAGTTGTAGAAAAAGTTGGTTGTGTTGGAGCGATAGTTGGATGGGATGTAGGGAAAGTTGGATGAGTTGAAGGGAGAGTCGGATGAATTGTAGGAAGGGACGAATGTTTTGTTGCAGGTTGGCTTGTCTGGGGGGTAAGCAATGTTGCAAAGGGCGATACAGTTGTTTGATAGCTTGGAGCTGTCGTATATTTAGTTGTTGGTGTTGTTGATGGAAAAATTGTCGTTGATCTCCTGATAGGTACTGATGGGTGTGGTGTTGTCGTTTGCGGAGTTGAAGTAGAAGTTGACGTAGTCTCTGTTATCTTGGACATCATTGTAGTGGGAATAAATGGTGCAAGTGTTGGATTATCAAATTTTTGTGGCTTCAAGGTTGGTTTCGTCTTGGATATCTTGAGTTGCTAAAATAACGTAAGATATTTCTTAAAAGAATGCAAACTTTTTTTGGTAGTTAAATTTTAATTCATACCTTTTCTAAGCTACTACATCGTTCCAATGTACGAAATGTCCTCCTGGAATACATCTGATCGTACTCCTTCCATGAAACACAACGGTAACTGGCATCTTTAACTTGTATAAATACACAAGAATGTACAATGCAGGTTCTGCAAGACATGTAATACGAGCAACCGCTAATTCCTGTTATCAATAGAGCTATTTGCAATAACTTGCCAATCATGATGTATCTTTTCTCAAAAAAAATATAATCCAATTTTTTTAAATTAAGTTTTTATTAATATTTGGAAGGGCGTTGTCACACAAAGAAATAATATGGATTGGGTTAAGACGTCAGTAAGAGTAGATGATGTCTAAGCTCCACATAGATAATAAATCTCATTATCTTTTGAAGGAAAGGAAATAGAGATGCATTGTGTGCGTGATGTTTTTTCATTATTCACTTCATCTAATCTATCATCCATTTTACATTACATAAACTTACCAAAAATATTTGCAAGCTTGCATTTCTTTGTCTTCACGACTAAAGAATGATTGCGCAAAAAAAAGCACTCATCAGCATTTGGCGAGGATCATTGGAAGTGTTTAGCAAATGGACATTGGGGCATTTTGAGGGTTTCGGGTCTGCTGTAAACATTCTACTTATATTACAGTTCACTAAAGCGGCAAACAGATTTCTGACTACCAAGTTCCGAAACATGATACTTTGGTACGGCTGTTTAAACGATAAGTCTCACAGTACAATCGTAATATTTGTAAAGTCTCGAAATACTTGAAAATTGTACATTACATTTCGATGTTCACAAATAAAGCTTGCTTTGAAAATCTTACGATTTTAACATATTTATGTGTGTATGTATGTATTTGGTTTTCAATGTTATCAGAAAATTATGAGTGAACTAGCTCTTTAGTGCTTTTTAAATTTAGTAACATAAGAGCTTAGATTTTCATATTTGACTGTTTATGAAGCAATAAAACATATCTATTTACTTTTATCACTGCTCCTTTCTCAAAATGTCGTATTTAATAGAAGGTGGCTTACGAGATCGTTTAAACTATAATTTCTGCATTTTTGAAATTAAAAATTAAGTAAAATTGCAGTTCTGTTCTTCATTCGTGTATAATATCTTTTATTTCTTCGTTGCTCACACCACACACGACGGTTGTAATAAGAAATAGCATGCCTGAGGACTAATTTAGATAATAAGCGTATTTAGCATAGCAAATACGAATTAAATTTAATAAACTTTCAGTAAACTTCGATTCATTCATTCAGATTAAAATTGAGGTCCCATTTAATAGTTTACTAATGAATCTTTGAAAAATGGCTTTCAAAAGAATACATTGACCTGCTGCCACAAGACCGAAAGAAACTGCTGGATTTAAATGTGTTCCGGGGACATGGCCGGCGTTTCCAGCAATGGATTTGCCCTCCCAACCAGCTAACCAGTCCAAGTTCCTGGGCAGTCGTCTTCAATTTGTTTCCACCTTTACGCAGTATTCAGCAGCCATGCCGGTTTTACTTGACGACACGACGGTGATCCAGAAATGTTTTTGTTGTGGTTCCTTTCTCATAAAAGTAAATAAATAACATATATAGCGAATTAAATTACAAAAAAAATAATTAATTATTTTAAATCTTACTGTAATCAACTTTTTATCAGCTTCTGTCCTTGCCCAGATTGTCCGTAAATCTTGCTAGAAGAATGTATCCTGTGGTGTCGCAGCTGTTGATTTTATTGGGCGGATAACTAGGACTTAAGTCCACCACGACCCTTGAAATTTGGACTCCTGTCAATAAATGTGACCCCACTAGTGTCGTGGTGAGGGTACGTCCTGGACAGGAAATTTGTTCAAAGACGATTGTCTGAAAAATTTAAATCACAGTTTAAAAATTATTTAAGTACTTTGTTTAAAATTTAAAAACTATTCATTAGTTTTTACAAAATAGTAGATATTAAATGGGGTAGACCAGAAGCAAATGTAATAGTGGGAATTCATTGAAACGGGCTGCCTTTGGAACTGGATCGGGCCGGCGGCGGCGGCCAGGCAATTCATTAAGGTGGACTGCCTTCGTAACTGGATCGGGCCGGGGGCGGCGGCCAGGCAATTCATTAAGGTGGACTGCCTTCGGAATCGGATCGGGATGGGGTCGGCAGCCGGGCAATTCATTAAAGTGGACTGCCTTCGGATGCGGGGGAGGGACCGAATGTTAAGTTGCATTCCTTAAAATATAAAACGAAAAACCTTCATTAGATTTGTAAACAATTTGTTAAAAAAATTCGAAGCATTGCATTGGCGGTAAATTGTTTAAATGGATAGCTAATCAAGGGGGACTGGGGTCAGGAAAGGGGAAAGAAAATGTAATGGTGGGAATTCATTGAAATCGACAGCTCTTGGGACAAAATGACAGATGTGAGAAAAATGGAAAAGTCATTGAAGTGGAACATCTTCAAATATGTTACGAAACTACTTTTCATGGTTTCCTTTAAAATTTAAAATAACAAACCATTTTGCTAAATTTCAAATCAGGGTTTAATTTTTGAAAGGAAATGTAATAGTGTGAATTCATTGAAAAGGATTTCTAAAATAAGAAGGGAAACAGAAAGAAATATTTTATTTGGAATGCGTCTCTTCAAAACTTGTTTGCTTACGGTTACAATAAAAGAATGTAGATGGCATGGAAGTAGAGTGGATAATTGTTCGGAGTTTCGCGTTCTCCTAAGCGATACACCCAAAAAACTACACCGCTAAAAATTTATTGGGTAACAATTTAAAAAGATCTTTTATGGTTTAATAATTTGGTAACAGTTTAACCCAGTTTTGTAATGCAAAATCTACTGGCGACATAAACTATCATTTTATTAATTGTCTCTCTGTTCTATTTCTATTAAGATAAACCGATTTGAATTGGCTTCCTCCGAACTGATCATCAATCCAGTCCCGAGGGCAGTCCATTTCAATGAATTTCCACCATTACATTTTCCCCCTCTCCTGTACGACAATCCGAGTAATTTTTTTTAAATAAAAATAAAATGTATTTTTGTTTTTGAATTAAAAAAAATTCATTTTATTTTAAATGATCCTCTGAAGACCCACAGTTATATGATATGTTCTTCACCATCGCATCTCAGTTCAGTTCCGAAGGTAGGCCACTTCAATGAATTCCAACTATTACAATTTTCTCCTTCCATCTGCAGCAAAACAATTTAATGTTGTCATGTCAACATGTATCCGGGCAGGACAACTGAAATTCTTTGAAATTGTTACCTTATGACGAAAGATTAAAAAATCAATATTAAATCTACTAATTTATTAATTTTTAATACCAATTGATTTAATATAAATTTTATTTGATTTACATTTTCTGCTAGATTTATATCAGTTACTGTCCGTGATTTTTTTAGAGCCTCAGGTATAGAGCCTTGGAAGTACTGATTGTTTTGCAGACATGGAGACTTTTCGTTCACCATAAATACAATTGTGCTGACTCTTGTTCCATCCAGAATTAGTGAGGATGTCCACTGCACTGCGTATTTGCTGAAAGCCGACTAACTAAATTCAAAGGTCCATTATTTCAATGGTTATATTTTTAGATCTCTATTTGCTGTAATTTACATAATAGATGTTAACGAGCGGAAGATGGGAGGAAAATGTAATAGTGGGAATTCATCGAAGTGGACTGCCTTCGGAACCGGATTGATGAGGGGACCGGGGGTCCATTGAAGTGGACTGCCTTCGGAACCGGTATCATGAGGGGACCGGGGTCCATTGAAGTGGACTGCCTTCGGAACCGGATTGATGGGGGGACCGGGGGTCCATTGAAGTGGACTGCCTTCGGAACCGGATTGATACTGGGGCTGGGGGATTGTCTGATTTGTTTCTTTCATACGGGTTTGCTCTTTCTATTAAAGATTTTTCAAAAATGTGAAACAAAAATCAACTAATTAATTTTTTATTTGTTTGTGGAAAAAACAAAAAGAGATGTAATTCTGGGAACTGATGTAAGTGGAGTTGTAACTTAACAATCTTAGATATTTTTTCAAGATGTGCCTGCTTCTCGAACTGGTTGGATGGCTGGAGTTGAAGGAGGAAAATATGGGAACAGCTAAGTTTTAGTTCGACAAAATAGACGGATGAAAGAGTTCAATGTATTTGATAACCTGTGGTGCACTAGACAATGGCTTCATATTTAATTAAGGAAATCGTGCCAAATAAATTTGGATGTATTTATTTTTATTAGCTATTATTTGTAATGCATTACAATGTATTTCCTTACTTAAAGTAAGACAATGTTTCACATCAAGTTCCGTAGTTTTTTTACATAAACCAATTTTTATTATTAAAAATTAGCTGTATTGAATTGCGTTTTGGTTAAACTTATTTATATATATATATATAAAGTTTTTATACTGAATTGTACTGAAATTAAATTTTGGAAATTAGTTTATTACGTATGTTCGTTACACGGATAAAATAGAATTCGAAAAATGCTACTGTTACAACGACCAAAGTAAGCTTGATTAGTAAATTTTCCAGAGTTTCCTCTCTTCCTCTCAAACTGTACAATGGTAACTGTCTCAGACCTTTTGAAGATAGCAAATGATAATTTGCTTCAATTCAAGAAACCAAAAAAATAACAGCTTTTCTTTAAAGACGTTTTCGAGAACACCAATTGAGTTAGTTTATACATATCTTTTTCATGAAAAACGTGTTCTTATAGAATTGAAATGAGAAGGCCCTTAAGGTATCTTAAGTATAAGTATCAGATACTAGTCCATTCACATAAATGAATGAATCGCATTTACGGATTTATCAACAAAATAACATTTGTCAGATTTATCATTAATACATCAAAATAGTCCCTAAGTGTATTTTTATTAAAAGTCAATTGTTCACCGAATCTCATAGCTAACACGCTTTGAGATTTCCAAAGTAGATAAAAGTATCGATTTTTGTTGTATTTATTAAAAGTATGAAAACTCATTTGTTTGTTCTGTATAAACTTTTTGCTGGTGGTGTATACTTCTACCATGGGAGGAAATATCGTAAGCGCTCCAATCGGGGTAAAAATTGCAGGCAAAATGAAACAAAATGTTAAAATGGATGGTAAAATGTTCCAACATTTGAGAACCGCCCACCACATTGTGATTGTTATAACTTGACTCCAGCATACTAAAAACACGGAAATGTTACTAAAAAACCTGTCACTTGTTTTCATAACAATTTGAAGTTGGAAATATAGTTGTATGGCTTTTCTTTCACAATGCCGAGACTCATTGATCAGCTGGTTGAGACAAGTATTAATTGTGAATACAAAAAACACATAAACAAATAAAATAATGGTCAAAAATCGTGTAAACTCAAATATACACACATAGCCTAAAAGTAGTCTAGTCAAAAAAATGGCGATGATCACAGGTATTGATCGTTCATATGGCGTTGGTAAACAAAGCTCAAAAATATAATAAAATGGATCCAACTGAATTGCAGTTACGAGTAGAGGTAAAAATAAGTTTATTGAAAGTTGAGCAGAGTTGGCAGTAATCAGAAAGAAGCCTTCCCAAATTGGAGACTTTTTTCTTACGGTGCCGTAATCTGAAAAAAATACGTTGGTAATTTTTTTTAAATATTGGAATATTTTGTTTAAAAACTTACAATTCCTTTCAACTTTAAAAAGCTGATTAAGCACAGATTCCATTTCGCTTGCCTTGGAGTACATTAGGTATGTTGCCCATTCGAATAATGAAGAACATGCTATCATTACAATGTAAACTATCACTGGTACACTGACTTGTGTTTGTTGGCGAAATAGTTTTAGGAGCAGAACAAATACACACGAATTAAATCCAATTAGGGTTGTGATTAAAATTATCGATGTAAGCCATGGAATATATTTTGGTTGGAAAACGTTGTCAACTTTTACAGAGAGCTGGTGGTTTTTGAAATGAAATTGGAGAGGATAAGAATAAAATTTGGGAAATATCTTACAATGTAGTTTATAGGCTTGTTCAACTAGTGGGGTAACTATTGCGTTTGCTGAAGTTTTATTTTTTGCGTTTTTGGGCATGGTGCTATCAAAATTTTAATTGTGTCGTTTCTATGCATTTTAATTTATTTATAATTCTTTAGAATGCCATTTCTATAAATTATCCGGTGTGCTCAAGTTTAGGGCTTTAAATATTCTATAAGATACTTTGCAAATAATAATAGAGCTTTTAGTTTGAATACAATTCTGTCCAAAGAAGCCTATGGTTTTCCTTTTTAAGTTTATGTACTAAAATGTAATTTTTAAAGCAAATATTTTTATAAAGTACAAACTGTTTTTTCAAGCCTGAGCAAGCAATGCAACCTCGTTGCTTGAGTATGCAAACTTTTTCTACGTAAAATGCTTCCTGTCTTTTAAGTAAATAGTTTTTTTAAACTAAATATTTTATTTACCCTTGCAAAAATCTAACGAAGTTTATTAGCAATCTATAACCATCAAGTTTGTCCATCACTTTTCGGTTATTCATTTAAACTCCAAGTAAAATGTTTCGATTTTCAAGAAATGTTTTCCAGTTTTTTTGTTATGCCATGTATGTTATGTTGAAAAATAAGCAAATGAAGTGAGAAGAGTTTTAAAACATTGAAACATTTTTTTATCGTCTTTAATGTGTTCACTTGTTTGACCATGGTTTCAAGTGCCATTTCGCAATCGAACTTATTATTAGAACGAGTGAGTTTAGAAGTTTATAATCATAGTTTGAAATAAAGAACGTTACGTATTTTGATTTAGTTACTTCAATATGGTCGTGGTACTGTACAACTGCTTTTTAATTTCTTTATAGCAGGATGGCAAAAAAATGAAATATAGTTACATAGCAACGTAGTTATACAAGCAGACATTCAAAAGCAATTTCGCAATCGAATTGATTTTTATAACCAACTGGATAATTGGTTGGTTTTAATGTAAGGCTATTTAAATTCTGAAATTACGTAACTTAGATATGCCTAAATTTAGCTATTTGGTTATGGCAGTATGACTGTACACATGGTCTTCAATTTTTATGTAGCGTGATGACAAAATAAAACCTTAAAAGACAGTAAGCAAACAAGTTAGAACGTCGAAACTTAGCGAATATTTTTAAAAGTTTATATAACTATCTTAAGTTCTAAATTTGTTTTTCAAGCATATTTTTAAACAGAAGTGAAAAAATACAACTAAAAGATTTTTATAAACTATATTTTTTACAAATATTTTGTGCATCCGGTTTAACAAATATTTATTTTGCCATCAGAACTTTATTTTTTTCCCAAAACATCTTAAATATTATTTTCGATATGTAATTTGGTATAACAAAAACTTTTATTTTAGCTGTTTTAATTGTTTAATGGAAAAACTCATTTTTAACTTGATGACTTTAGGACAACTTAGATAAGCCTAATACAAACTATGTTTATATGTAATTACGCAAATGTATACATTCGTTTAAGGATTCTAAACAGCAAGCATATTAAAAAGTAAATTAGCCGCTTCGTCCATAAACTCTAAAAACGTATTTTTATCAAGATTATAAAAAGGGTAGCCCAAATGCAATCTAAGTATCTCACAACCAACAACGAATTTGTGCAAAACTGATTTCTTTCTTGTCCTTGTCCTAGTAGCCTTTAAAAGCTTCTTGGATGCCTCAACAAGCTGACCTACGGTTGCACCTTCTTGATACTCAACAACAAGTGGTATTATGATACCTGTCATCATAATTGATACAACTAGTATGCCTTCTTGTAAAATTTTCTCCCATTCTTGAACCATTAAAAATGAAGAAATTACAACAATAGTTAATAAACACATATGATGCGCGCTTAGCCAAATCGATTTATATATCCCAGCAAATAATCTAGACATTACACCTTCCGTTCGAACAAATCGCATAAATTGAACTTCTGACAGTAATCCAAATCCCTTAGTCTTCACAAGCATCACACTTTGTCCTGTTATATTTTTATATTTCAAATCCACAAAAACTGCAGTAGGCTGAAGATACTTCAGATTTACTGTTAAGGGAATAATATACATATAAGGTAATACCAAGCCAAAGTAAATTACACTTGCTGCATTACTTGCACCCCAACTCAACCCCAGCAATATTCGGACCTGCTTGAACTTCCAACTTAAATCAATTTCCAACCAATCTTGAATAAGGCTATGCGTCTCATCCATCTTCATCGTAAACATTGATACAAAATATATTGGAACAAAGATGACCATTACAGTTAGAAATAGTAGCATACAATCGCCTGCTTTAATCTGGCGTGGAAATTGGCCATTTCGTTGGTGAAATCTTGTCATATCTTC
>JAQFZG010005005.1:0-10928 GCA_034695465.1 Entomobrya nicoleti
CAGTACAATTGATTTAAATGAACTTATATAAATACAATTGACTACAATTTGATTAAAATGTGTTGTTACATTTGTATTTCTCTGAGCCAAATATCTGACTGATTAATATTCAATTTTTCCCCCTTTTTTCGAATACGATTAAATGACAATGACGGAAATTCCATATTCCCAAAACATGTTTTGTAACCATTTTAACAAAAAGTAGGCTTTTATAAACAGCAAATTCAATGAGAGACATGATACTCTAAATTCGCGATCCTAGGAACTGAGTACCTGGGGAGCACGGAGAGCAAGGCCCAAGCACGAGTTCCTGGGGAGCACAGAGGGCAAGGCCCAAGCACGAGTTCCTGGGGAGCACAGAGGGCAAGGCCCAAGCACGAGTTCCTGGGGAGCACAGAGGGCAAGGCCCAAGCACGAGTACCGGGGGAGCAAGGAGGGCAAGGCCCAAGTACGAGTACCTGGGGAGCACGGAGGGCAAGGCCCAAGCACGAGTACCTGGGGAGCACGGTGGTTGGAAGATCCAAGCAAGAGTTCCTGGATGGCGGAAGGGCCAAGTGCCTGTGCGGATGGTGTGGGGAAGCCTCAGACAAGACTCCTTGGGCCGCTGGCAGACAGGGTTCAAGCAAACGATCCTATTAAGTTATAATATATTGAGTAAAGAAATTATATATGACATTTCACAATTTTTCCGTCCTCGCATCTGATCTCCAGATCTGTAAAAATATCCTTGACCAGTATTTTCGTTTTGTTTCCCCATTTCATTTAAGTTTTCTCGCGGCTAAACCCTGCCAGCACCATCTTCACAGCTTTTGTGTTCAGATCGACACCCAACCTCAATTTGACGTAGATGAAGCCAGTTCGATTTCTGCACAAGTTTTGTACTTCTTCTATTTCTTCCTTGTCCCGAGATTCAAATTTGTCAGAGTATAAGTAGACTCCATGAAATGGCATATAGCAGTCATTAAAAGTGACTAGATCATCCGGTGAAACAGGTGAATTCTTGGTGGGCAAATGCCACAACGAGAGGTCAATCCAAATCTGGGAATTATTATCTTCTTCCCCAAAAATTAATGGAAGTCCGTTCACAGAGTATTAATCTTCAAACACATGGAAGGTAATATTTACCTCCAATTTCACAAATCCAAATTGTCCTGTTGTTCAAATCCAGTTAAGGTGAACGCAGCAAAACATTCGGTAAAGCAACAGGATAAATCATTCATATTAACATTCATTCAAATCATGGTCCCCCAAACAAATGGGGTTCTTATGGGATCTCGTGGAGGTGGGTTTCCCCACGCAGGGTTAGGCTGCCCTGCGTGGGGTTCTTATGGGATCTCGTGGAGGTGGGTTTCCCCACGCAGGGTTTGGCTGCCCGGCGTGGGATTCTTATGGGATCTCGTGGAGGTGGGTTTCCCCAGAAATAAGAAAAGAAATTTCCCCTTGCAAGAAAATTGTGGCACTCATTTAAAAAGGATTGTGTTCGAATGGCAAACCGTTGTCAATTCCTCCATGAGGATCCGGTTGAAACGTTTCTTCCCCAAGCGCATCCTAGTGTTCTTGGGTCGCCGAGTGGAAATGGTGAGCTCGTTTCCAGTGTTCAAAGACACTGACATTTTGAGTGTAGCTGCTTGGAGTCAAAACCTATTTTATCAGCTGAAAGGATTTAACTTTAAAATTAGTTTAACTAAGAATTTAACTTTAGTATTAAAATTGTTAAATTGAAATCTTTTCTCTTTTTTAAATATTAAAATTGATATTTTAAATGACCTTTTTAAGTGAAGATCGGAGTTGGTGGCTTGGTAAGGTAGGGTCGAGAGGATGTTTTTGATGGGTGTTCGTGGCTTGGAGTTCGCGAGAGGTTGCCTAGCATGTCCGCACCCCAAGGCTTTGTCAGGGCCTCTCCTGCCTGCCTCTCTCTGCATCCTGGGACGTACTTGGAACTGACCAAACTGCAGTTTAGGAAATCGCAAAAACGGAAATGCTTGTCTGGTGGGTTGCTGGCTGGAACTCGCTCTTTGGCCTTGGCTGCTCCCATTCCCCAGGTACTTGGGCCTGGTCTGGTGGGTTGCTCCCCAGTAACTCGTGCTAGGGCTTTGACTGCCTCCGCTCCGAGAGTTGACATATGATCTTCAAGCACAGTAAGCCAAATGAAACAACAAATATATTCTGATCTGTGTATTGATTACTAATATCATGCTGTGTTTGAACAGGTCCAGAGTCTTGTCCTAGAAGAAAATCCAACAATTTACTACTGACACTGACTGTTGTATTAAGAGTTGACCACTCAACTTGTATTTCCAGCGCTAAATAAATATATGACTAGTAATGCAAAGGAACATAAGTACTGTTAGACGCAGATAACGAAATGGCTCAGAAAGTCCTCAAAGCGGAGTCTGAGCGTCCAGTACTTCGAAAGATACACATTCAGTTCGCAATGGAATGCGCTCGGAACTGATGACTTTAATGAAGAAAAAGGAGGATAACTGGGATAAGTAATTTTGACCTTCTCCGATTGAATCCAGAAAAGACAGTTCAGTGGAATCCAGAAAAAAAGATGTATACACTGGGATGATTTGGTACAATCTTCAAGAAAATCGTTCGTTTTAGTGGTTAAGAAAGGAAAGCTAAATGGCAACTGATGAGAACATGATAAGACTGGGTTTTTGTCTGCTGGGTGAACTTGGCGGATGAAAAGAAACTAGTGACAATTGGAGGGTCAGAGAACAAAACAACATCAAAGTCAGAGCAGCAGTATCAGTGAGTAACATTTGTGAACGTCAATTAAATCCATTTCCTGCCTACCCGGTCAACAGTGCTTTTTTCAATGTGGTCAAGAAAGGGAATTGTCCGAGATCAGTAGTAGATCCTGATGAGTAGGGTACCAATGCTAACGGTTGTAAAGCAGTTATGAAAGGGGGACGGGAACCTTGTTTGCCTTGTCTCCAGAAAGAAGAGACGTTAGAAGCCTACCTGAATGGAATTCTGGAATCTAGAAAGTGTCGGATTTTGGGGAAAAGGAGGATTCGATGGAGAACGTTCAGCGAAAGAGAGTGAACTCTGACCAACACACATCGGATGGGTTTTATCATGGATATTTTTAGAACTTAAATTATTTGAACAAACAAAGACACGACGACGCTGCAAATGGAATATGATCTGACAATGTTGGAAGAGGATTTGGATGACAACTGGATACGGCGAAAGTAGTATATTAATCTTGGGCGGTCTTGGCGATACAAATGCAAGCTTGCAAATTTGTAAATCTCTGTAATGTCCTCAGAGGTCTTCTGAAGTAAGGAAGGACATCATGATCAGGACCGAGACCACATGTAGGGTAATTTTATAGATGATAAACTTTTTGTCCGAACTTTGAAAGGACCGAGACAGTTAGCTTGCAATTGCTTTGATCGCAAGTCAGACTGATAAATCGCAAGCAAATGGATTTCTGGTAAATCACAATTCTAGCGAACTTTGGCTAAAAATTCCAATGCTAAAAAAAAATTGACGGATATTGCAAAAGTACAATAAAAGCCGCATAAAATGAAATGAGTCAAATGACTCAAAAGTTTAGTCGTCGTAGAGGAATAGGTGGGAGTCGGAGCGTGGGAACCTTTTTTCATAGAACAAGACAGCAGCAGTACTACCACCACCATCTAGCGTTTCATAAAGAGACTCCCACCAGCGTCACCCAACTGACTTACTTTTATACTACAACAATACGAGGCAAATTTAAAACCTATCTTCTTTTTAATGTAAACAGATCTTGTTGAGATCCGACAACTAAACTTTTAAATGTTTTTTTAATCAAGGAAAATGGTTAAATTAGTGAAAAGACCTGCAAGAAAACGACTTGGAAAAATAAAATGTGATCAGTGTTTGGTGCTAGTGGCTAGGAGACATACCGCTCGTCACCGAAAATCCCACGATTTAACCATAACATTTAAGTGTGAGCATTGTGAAGTAGTTTGCAAAAGTAAATAATCACTAAAGATTCACATGGATCGGGATCATTTCAACGTGGTTTATCCTTGCAAGATTTGTGGGAGAGTCTTTCCTACTCTTTGTTTGAGGGCCAGACACCATGGGAACAATTATCCCCAATTTCGTAATCAAAAGAGGTGCCCCCGATGCTGTCAAAGATTCAAGGCGGAGAAAGGATGGAGGATGCACACTGCAATACCTTGTGGTGGTAACCTTGAACTGGTAAGTTGATGAACTATTTAAGATAATCTTTGTTTTCATTACTAATTAATATTGTGCTGCAAAAAATATATTTGTTTTTCTTTTTCAAAAAGAACCCTGTTTGCGTAGAAGAGATAATGGCGACGCTAAAAGCTGATCCAGTACTCGAAAGTTCTACAGAGGTCATCGATTCTCCGCCTGGTCCTGTAACGAAGCCACTCAAAGCTTATCCTCCCCGAAAACGGAAATCTACAAAGGTAAACTGGTCATCTCCTCCACCATCAGATGAAGATACTCAGGAACAAAGATCAACTCCAGCCAGGAGCCCTTCAGCAGATCCACCGCAAAATGGGGAATCCTCATTTCAAGTCAGGAGTCCATCTCCTCACTCTTCAGCAGATCCACCGCAAAATGTGGGAACCTCAATTCAACTCAGGAGGCCATCTGCTCACTCTTCAGCAGATCCTCCGCAAAATGTGGGAACCTCAACTCAACTCAGGAGGCCATCTCCTCACTCTTCAGCAGATCCACCACAAAATGTGGGAACCTCAACTCTAACCAGGAGCCCTTCAGCAGATCCTCCGCAAAATGGGGGAACCTCAACTCTAACCAGGAGGCCATCTCCTCCGTCATCAACGTCCTCATCTTCTTTGAGAATATTTGAATCAGTGTCTCAAACAAAACGTCGACGAATACATGAACCTGATTCTCTGGATCAAGAAGACGTCTCCGATTTCTCGGAGCTAATGCATGTTCCGTTTTTGGAACTGAACCCCGCCATGTTGGATGAGGACAATAATGATGTTGACGACACAGTGGAGCATGAGGCCGAGATGCGACTTAATTTGGTAAACAATCAACCTGATTATTCCCCAGTACCTTTTGAGAAGTTCCAACAAATTGTACAAGCGTCATCACAAGATATAATAATGCATACAGCCACATCAGTTAATGCCAATGTACAGGAGATATATGAGGATGGGATTACAGGCCAAAGGGAAAAGTTTTTGAAGTTCATGTTAGAATCCTGGGGCTTAACCATAGACCACCTGAAGAATCAAAAACTTCAAATGTCCGTCATGAAGAACATCATTGGATTCCTTCAAGGAGAGCCAATAAACTGGAAGGCAGGAGAATTTATTTCTTTTATGCAAAAAAGCCCAGAACAAATCTCTGGGAAATTTGTAGTTGGTGTGATGATCTTGGAGTTTTGTTTGAGGAGCAAAATTGAGCAAGTACTTGAATTGTACAAGCATTTCGAACCGTTGGAAAGTGTGTATAGTGATGTTGTTAATTCGTGCACACGATATGTAATTTATCTAACTCCAAGAGCCGACATCTTAAAGGTTGAACAGTGTCTGGACTCACTTGTGGAATTATTTTTTTTCAAGATAGTACAACAAGAAGATGAGGAGGGTCGGTCAGAACTTAAAGATAAGCTGTCCTTAAGTCGCTTAAACGTTTATAGTTGTATCATTGATCTTATCTTTGCTGACTTGCAATATGGTTTCACCAACAAGCCAGTTATGTTTGGGAGCGGTTACAACTTTACGAAGAATTGTGTTTTATGGAGAAAAATTGCCGAACTTGCAACTCGACTACGTGCAACAGAATGTCAAGAATCAATATCTGAAATGTTATTTGTGGAACAACGGGAGCAGAAATACAACACGCGAGCATTCTTTACTACACTTATTACTCCGACCCTTGACCCCATCCCTATATATCTCCATCCGGGAATCGTCAAAATGTATTCATCGACGGCCACACCTTCAGAAGCTACAAAAGTAGTTGTAAGCATGCCAGAAATTGATGCTTTAGTCGAGTTGCTTTACAAATTTAAATTGGATGCGGAACGCAATCCTAAAATTACAATGGGGATTGTTGAAATGTTACAAGTTTTAAAAATTGATAACATTTGGGGTTTTCTTTTTGGAAACAAACAATCCTACCAGTCTGTGTGGATGAAACATAACGATAAGGCAATGATTATTAAAATTGCAATCAAATCGAAAGAGACTTTGTTTTTTCAAAAAAATTCTACAGAATTGACCAACTACGTCAAGGAAAATCGATACCAAGAACTTACCAAGAATTTATCGGAAGAGGACCTGAGATATTTGGCTGATCAATTGAGGGATGCAGTTGGAGAATTTGAGATTTATAGAATGATCATTTACTGGGCGTTTGGAATTGGTCACTTGAAGGTTGATAATGAAGACAACATTAAATTTTTCGCAAATGTTAAAGAAATTTTCGAACCAATGATTACGATTATTGATGTTAACAAATTAAATCAAGATGAATTTGTAATAATTTTTAAGGAACGTTATTATCCACAACAACTTCTCATTAAATCGACAAGGAAATTTATATTGAAATTATAAGTTCATGATTAATCAATACAATACTTTAGACAAATTAATTTTATGCTCACGTAAGACATTCAAGAAATATTTCATGTACATATATAAGAAATCAATTAATTAATTTTGTAATAATTACCATATAATTTTGATGTAATAAAATATTGACTTAATAAATTGTGCACCTGTTTGACTTCATTCATTTAAAAAAAAGTCTTGTACAATATTGTACTCATTGAATGAATATTTGAATTCAACGTCCTTCATATGAAGGAACCCTTGATGGATAATGGGTGTTTGAGTAATCAGTTGACTTTCCTGAACAGCAAGGAGACAAGCCCTGAGAAGGCCACATATCTTAACGATAATACGTGTTTAGCCAAAAAGCCCAAATAAAAAACTTTAACTTTATTAATCAGGATACACAAGTCTGCATCAAAATTTGATTTTTTGTTTAATGATATTTTCCATACGTTACGTACCTGAAGCACTTGCACATAACTTCCTTGCAAATTCGAAAATTTGAGACATAATAGGGCATTTTAGCTGTAATTTTCTTTCAAATTCAAACATCTGACACATAGTAGTAAATAACAGCGTCTTCTCGTTCGAATGACACTTTGTTCGTAATATGTAGTTTGCCACAATCCTTGGAGGTGGTCGACTAATATGTTGTCGGGTGCCCTTATTCACAAAATTTGGAGTTGGCCTGCTAAGGACGTAGTCCATGCTTCTGTCCTTGTCTTGGGCAGCCTGGGCGACGGGGGGGGCGTCATCCCTCGCGAGGAACTTCCTCTGGGGAAGCCATTTCTTGATCCGTTTCCGCTGCCTCCATCGATAATCGTCGGCCAGCAGCAGGTGCCTCCCGAAACACTTGAACAGTAGTGGGTGAAACCGCTGCGGGTGGAACTGTTGCGACCGCGCATGACCTCCCTCTAGCGCGTCCCCTTGCCCCTGATTGATGCGGATTTTGCGAATCCCTATTCCGTGATTTTCTGCTACTTCTTCACTGCGTAGTCCCTTGTTTGTTTTGTTCACACCAAGTGTCCTCCTCCAATTCTGCACTAAATATCCACAAAAAAGTAATTCTAATTAAAATGTTGACAATCCAAATTTTTTCCGGTCCAGAAATAATTTCCGTTAGCAATTAGTCTTCTCCAGCTCTGTTCCCCAACTAAAGCGAACGCATGCCAGTCCAGCTAAAATGTTTGATGGATATTAAAATGTTTATTTGCATTTTATTTATTAACTTGCTCTAATTAGAACAAATTTAATTAATTATTCTGAAGTTCCTTGGCGGCCTCGGCATCATTTTTGATCAATATCTGGTAGTCCTCCGATTCCACTAATTTCTCTGGAAGCCACTTTCCGAAACTAAGCAATTGAAACAATAGCAAATTTAAAATGGCTTTAAGTAAACATTTTCAGCAAAACAATTCGCTCAAAAATAAATCCGCAGACTCCCATCATATCCCCTCCTCTCCAAAATTATCTCCTTCATCCTCTCCATCAATCCCTCGATCCCATACTTGTCTCCCGCAATGAGCAGCTGTACCGCCACATCCACCTCCAACAGCGCCTCCCCAATTTTCCCGTTTTCGCCTCTTCCATCCCCTCAGCTTGGAACATGGCCAGAAAAACTGCACTTTTACCCCCATCATCGCTCTATGACATTTCACAATTTCCCCGTCCCCACAACTGATCTCCAGATCCGTACAAATTTCCTCCATCAACATTTTCCGGTTTTGGTACGCCATTTCATACGAGTTTTGCCTCGACTCCTCCCTCGCCAGCACCATCTTCAAATTCCTTCACAGAATTTGGTTAGAAGAAAGCGAAGTGGGGAGCATCAGCTTTGTCAAGTGGGCCACCAGTAGTTTCACCACCTGTGGGAAATGTGGAAGGTGCTGGAACACCAGAGCTGGGGGCTTGGAGAGTGATAGAGAATTGTACACACAACTTCAGATGTTGAAACTACATCAACAAAAACAGCTTTGCCACTTGAAGGGGATCCGGAAGTGACTTCTGCCACTCCTCCTGGTAAAATCCCACGGGTAATAGGTAGAGGAACGCCCAGGGGTACGTACAGGTACCCCAAGAAGTTCGCGAGTTAGAGGAACAAGGGGGACCAAAAGCCCACGAGGGGAAAAGAAGAGTCCAGAGGGGAAGAAAGCAAAGCAAGAAAAAAATAAAAATAAAAGGAAGCTACTTTGACACCGCCTCCTGTAAAAGTATTTGAGGAAGAAACTCGCATGAGTGCCACCACCGATGTCAAACCACCCACTCCTGACAGGCTTATTGCACTGTCAACACCACTTCTTGTTGATGAGGAGTCAAGGTCAAGCAACGTCAGCTCTACAAGTACATCTACAACAGTTCTACTTTCTTCAAGAACAAATTTCAGAATACCTATGACTCAAATCGTTCAAGCGAAAGTATTCACATATAAGGAGACGCGTTGTTGATAAGGAGGAAAAAGATTTTCTCAGAGACTCGAAAGTGGTTTCTGAAACTCAACCTAACCTCGGATTAACAGTAGTGCACAGCTGCGATATTTTAAAAATCATGTTTAATGCCTACCCAGAAAAATACGAAGAATACAGGAAAGTATTCTAGGATCGGAAAGACCAAGAAATGGCGAAACTAAAGCCCCAAAATAGTGCCGTTGAAACACAAGCAGTTCGAGATAGATCTGCAGAGTTCATGAGCAGGATTTTAAAGTCGTGTGCAAAGTGGAACTTAAGCAATAACAAAGAACGAGCAGAAGAACGCGTTTGTTCTTTTGAGTTACAAACGGGGACTTCGGATTACCCGAAGGAAACTGGTAATGCTTCCAGGCCAGTTTACAGATAATTACAAAACGTATAGGCCTGATGAGCTAAATTCTCTCCCTCTTAATACTGTCATCATCGAACGATTCATCTTTAAGTGACGAATGAGGATGGCTCGACTGGGGATAATGATCAGAATTACATGACTCTGCTGGACGAGTGTGGAAATGTACTGTATCGTGGTTTAACAGGTCAGACCAAAGTGAGCACTGATGCTAAATGTGGAACTTGCGAAGGAAACGGATTCAAAAATAAGGACGAAAATAATGAAGTGCATTGCAGTAGATGCGACGAATCAAATCACCATACCTGTCTGGAGCCTACCATAGGCCATAGACGTGCTACCTTTTATTACGAAATATCATTGGGAATGTACGGATTGCAAAAATTGTATTGAATGTAATGATCCTGCAGACGAGGATTACATGTTGATTTGATTTGTGACTTAGGCGACAGAGGATATTACATTTACTGTGTTGGTCTCAGAAAGGTTCCAACTGGAAGACGGCATTGTAAAGTGTGCGCTGTTTGCTATTCTTGTGGAGTGACACAGTCACATCCCGAAGATGGAGTGGCTGAATGACACCATAACTTCCGGGAATGTGAAAAAGGAGCAAAGTTTTACTTGCATTCAATTTGCGTGGCATGTCATCGAGCCATTGAAGAAGTGTCAGTTCCTGTTCAAGTTGCCTAAAGGTGCACTCCAAACTGGTCAACAAGGATTTGTTGGAGTGCATAAAATATAAAAAAAAATAGTGCAGAAAGGCCGTTAAAAAGCATGTTCGGGTTCATGTGTTACCCTGGCGATGCCAACTTCAGATCCAGAAGTAAACTTCCTTCGCATGTCAATTAAAGATATACCGAATACAACTTTATTTTATTAATTATAATTTAACTTTAAAATAACTTTGACTAAGATTTTAACTTTAATATTAAAATTGTTTTTTTAAGTGGTATTGAATTGTTATAAAAAATAAAATTTTCAATCTAATCACAAAGGGGTCAATGTTCAGAAAGAACTTCCAACTCTGGAGATCGAGGGAGGATGGCGTTGATGGTGGTTGGGGGCTTGGAGATCGAGAGAGGATGCAGTCCAAAGAGAAACTTCCGGCCACCTAAACCTTTAAAAAATGACGCTGAGTGGATTAAGGCAGACTGAAGGCGTTATTGACTTTAAGGTATAGAAAGATAGCATGACTGGTATTCAGCGAGTTATCTACGAAATCTTTTAGAGAGGATAGAAGAGCTGTTTCCTTCCCAGTATTTTATCAACTTAAAATAATCGAAATAATGAAAATAATGATTTTGATAGCATAACTGTTTATCTCTTGCTTATACAATTTATTGGTGACTAAAACAATTGCTTGCTGGAAATATCGAGAAAAACAGAATTCCGCATAATATATCCAAATAAACGTTTGAAATAGCATTACTTTCTACAAAATAACAAGAGAATACTTGTTTTTGTTCTACATTTCATAAATTAAGTTTATGATCAAAATTCTCATCTAAAATTTCATTAAGAACATCCTGAATATTTTTATTGATT
>JAQFZG010005006.1:0-10925 GCA_034695465.1 Entomobrya nicoleti
TCAGACCATCTTCAGGTAAATGTTGTCCTCGTGTGCAAATCCTCGTGTATTATTAGCAAAAGCGCTTCTGTACAGTTTCCCGCAGTACGAAGTTAAAACGGAACATACGCAAGGTCGGAAATAAGGCAGATAATTCGCATCCATTCCAATATTTTTATCGGATATGATAATAACTGAAAAATACCAACATACTTCGTATTTAATTTTTCGGAATAATAAGGAATATTCATTTCTTTAATTGTAACTTGACACAACTTAAGTTCAGAAATAAACACCACTAAATTCAATTGTAGACTGAATTGTGATAACCAGCTAAAATAGTAAATCCTCTTACTTATTTCATATCAAGTATAATTAATCAAACTGACTTTTCTTTTGAGTAAAAAACCTAATGAGCATCGCCTATTTTAATAATTATTAGGTTAGATAAATTTTAAACCTTCCTCCATTAAACTGAACAAGAAGAGACTATCTGAAATACCCAAAAATATTTACGCGGTTCACGTGTTTTTGGTTTGTATTAACTAAAAATAAAGCGAAGAAATAGCTCACCGAACTTCACTGCAAAGTGTAAACAAAACAGATGCCATGGAAAACCTTTAAGTTCACCCAGGCTTAACGGAGATGGGCATTTGGAGTTGCATGGATTGTCGCAGAGCTGCTTAAATAAAGTCTGGACGAATTCCTAAATATCTGGAATGGAAATAAATGAAAAGTTCAATCCTTATTCATGTCAAATAAATCATTTCCGGTTGTGCGTTAAGTACGGGAAGATTTTTTACCAGTTTTCGTGTAAAATGCATTTTATCTATTTTTGAATAGTACATTATTTTGCATCAAATCTTTTGACCACATAGCATCTATCGACAGGACACTTAGAAATATAAATATTTGTTGTTATATAGTCCAAAGTTGATTTTAAAAACGTTAACCGTAATAAGCCTAAAAAGGAATTATTTTACAGTTAATATCAGTTGACGTCGAATATACATTATTTCAGCAGACAATCGATCAATGTATTTTCCTGTTATTCAACATAATCGATAAAGGCTAAACAGTAACATAACGTTGAAAAATATGTACTTTTATAACAGCAGACTAGATATCGCTTTATGCAAGGTATATTCCAACCTATATTAGTTATTGATTTTCAGACTTGTTGTTCTGTAATACTCATCGAATGTTCTTTTGATGCTGTTTAAAATACTTAAACAAAATAGCATTATGTATTTGACACGCCAGCTTAGCTGAACAAAAAGAGTGAACAGTGGAGTAAAAATTGATTTCATCATATTTTCTCAAAAGTAACTTAAGTAGAGCCTTACAATTAGTTGAATATATAAAAGTACTGATTATTTAAAAGAATTGCTTACATTTGAATTTCAAACAATAAACACCCCAAAACTGACCCTGTTTGACAAAATCCTTGATTAGGCTACAATGTAAAGGAAAGTGCTATTGTGCAAAGAATATTTTTTTTTAAATCTCTAAAAGATTTGACCGTTTAATAAATCCCATACGCATGTTGAGTAGAGAGATTGTTAACTTTTGCATGATAAGAAACTAATACTAACTGCAACGTTTGGGAGTAAAGCTTCAAGCAACAAAATAGGGTGTGCTACTGAAATTCGTATAAATGCAAGACCACTCCACTTGTGGACATCACAATCTTAACTACGTGTACATGAATAGTGTAGAATATACCAAATACGAATCTGGGTCAGGACACAGCCTCAGTTACAAAGTTACCCGATATTTCCTGGTAGGATTCGTTTTTGAATATATTGATACATACATAATATCTTCTTGATCACATATTTGCTGATTTATATAATATAACTAACTATAACCATACTTAAATATTTATAAGATTAGAATGTCGATGACATACTAGATTAGAACAAAGTGAAAACTTAAATCGCTTACCAACTCTATGCTCTATATTCAATTGTTTTAGTAGAACTTTCAAGGTACTTACATAACCATCCAGTGAAATGTTTTTTTATTACATATTTAAAATAACAAGTTTTGACAGCTCAGCATTAAGCAAATTGAGAACTTACACTACCCGTGCAGAACCACAAGAAAAACAAATATATCTCAAACAGATGGATGGGAAGACAATCGGCTTAAAAGTAATACGCACGCCAAAGCTTTACAAAATATTTCTGTGATCAGATTCTCAAGCAATTTCTGTTAATAATTCTACAATTTAAACAGTTTTTCCATGTATTTAAGTCAAATAGCGATCCTAATATTACTAAATATGTATCCACTAAAATTAATTGTAAGCCTGATAATCGTTCTTGGACATGTGTCCGCCCAAAATGAAACTCTTAACGCAAGAGCCAAGTTTTTTCTCAACGTCACGTCCTTGGATAATTTAGATCCCAATGATTTCCTACGATCATTTTGTCAATACTATGAGTACAAGTACCGGCCAGGATATGGATCTTGTCGTAAAAATGAAATGCACCCACAACAGCAATCTCTTTTCCAACAATATAAAGAACATTTTGTGAGCTCGAGACCCTTCTCAATTACAAATTTAAACAAAGTTCTACAAACATTTGAAGATGAAAGATGCCTTATCGTAGCAAACAACTTCCAAGGAGCAAATTTAGGCTCACTAGGATATACCCCAGTTGTGCTCAGGAAGTTTGGTCTAGCCTTGCTTACACACTCTTTGGAATTTTCGTACAGGCCGTTGTACACGGAATTAATTTGGGCACCTTCAAATTCCAAACACACTATAAACGGAACTGTTAGGAATCCAATGAACAAATACGCAGACGTCAATTACCCATGTCCCAAGTCACGAATGTTTACTCCAACATTAATAGCAGGTTACAACAGAGCTTTTTGTGTTGATTTAAATAGAGAGGAGTTTGTTCCGACATCAAAACCATGGCAATGCCAAGTTCAAATCGACCTTTTCATGCCAAATCATGCATTGCTAAGTGGAATGCTTACATTGACACTTCAGAACGCAAACGATATCGAATTTCGTTTCGCGCCAAGTATGGTCTCGTGTGTAAACATTTTTGTTACTTCCAACGAGTTATTCTTTTACAAATATAATAACCTAGCTGATTGGGTCCATCGGCAAACGACAAATAAACGCATAATTGGTAATAGGGATGCTTCGAACTATCGGATGGTAACGGAAACACTGTTGGTAGCTTCTACTTCATGTGACATTTTAGGACCACATTGCCAGATAGATAAAATACATGCTTTGATACCATGCCCTTCTTGTAAGAGTTTCCGGAAAGCCGTGACGATAGAGTTACAAAAAATGACATTGCACTCGATTGCACAAATTAATAACGACTTCCCAACCACATGGAAATGCAATATGGCGTATGGAGGTGGGATCGGTAAAAGAATGCTTGACTCCATCAAATTCTTAACGGAGGACAGCAGTAGATTTCGTATGGATCGGCGCAAAGTCAATGCGCCCAAACTAACAAAAAACTTCGACCTGGACACACAAAATCGTTTCGCTGTAGTATTTGCATCGTTTGGTAAAGAAATTCTAGGAAATGTTTCCAGTTTTAAAAGTGAAGAGTATCCATTTCGTAATGAATTATGGATAGACACTACTGCAAAGTTTGAGCCAGATGCTCTCTTACAAATCACAAATATCCTCAGTCCGCTGAGCTTTATTACTTGCAAAAGTCAAGGGCAAAGCTCACTTCCCTTCGACGAGTTTTGGAAAGTTTTTGACAACAATGTTTGGACTTGCATGTGCCTCGCATTTGTTCTTCTTTTACTTGGATTTAAGAGCTTATCCCAAGAAAACATATTTAAAAGTCAAGAAAAATTTGCACGTAAGCTGCTTTACTTGATAAAAGTATTTGTAGAACAAGGAGATCCGTTTCCAAGTAGCATTAACATGTCCCCAAAATATCGAATTATGATTGGCGGAACACTTGTAGCTGGCGTGGTACTAAGTAATGCGTATAAAAGCACAAATGTATACAACATCATAAAACCTAAACAACTCGTACCTTATACATTTGTTGAAGAACTTATTCGTGACAATTTTACACTTTACAGTCGATTGGGTTACTTGTACTATTCTATACTGGAGTCTGGTAATTGGGTTCAGAATCTGCAAAACGTTCATTCTGTGGAATCGGAGTCCAACATTATTGACTTACAACCAGCAAACAGTCATTTTCCACAAATATTTGGCAAAGCAGAAACTGCTTGGTATTCATTTGATTACGAGGAGAATGTAACCATTATTAATACAAAACAAGTTCATCAAGTGAGTAGGAACAAAACATACGAGACACTTATAGCAGCTGTTGTAAATCCTAAGTTTGAACGCCTTATTTTGCAACCAATCAAAAGCCTTCTTACACTTGCAAAAATTGGATTCGGCCCATTATTTCAAGTCAAGAAACCACAGGATTGGGATGCGTATATAGATAAATGGGAGAATGCGTTCAAGGAAAACTTTTTTGATAACCAGCCCAAGTTGATATTTGACGAGCTGAAAGACTGTCCAGAAAAATCAGCTTGGTTACTGCCTCGATATATTACTAAACACTACTCAAAACTTCTTTTTAGTGTAAATTCATATTCTAACATCGGGCAAGAGTCTCTTGGTGTGCAAGCAATTAAAATACATGCACGTGGCAAGATACCTTTCAATGTCATCAGACGTGCTTCGTTTACCGAACAGTCAGGAATTATTGAATGGATACAGAATGTTTTTGCATTTACTTTTGATAAAATAGAATACCCGGAAATTCCATTGGAAAAGCCGAACATGAAGGGAAATATATTGGTTATTTTTCTTATTGGTCTTTCGGGATTAGGGATGTCCGTAATCGTTTATATTATTGAAATGCGTAGTGCTCTTTTGTACAGCTTATTTAAATTTTACTATTATCTGTTGAGTTTACTCAGACGTTGCACACGTCGAAAAAAAAATATTTCTTTAAATATTCATAGATTAAATAAGATTAGCAATTAAGATCATTAAAACCTTAAAAACGCAATATGAAATTTTGAATCGCTGTATGTAATACACATAGTTTACAAGCAAGGCGTAGTTTTGACTTTTTACTTGACTGAGTCCCAAGTTAAAAAATCATAACCCACTATAAACCTCAATTTACAAGGGTTTATATCAAAAGTTCTTCGTAGTGCATTTTATTTGCCATTTAATAGTTTTCGTCATGCAATGGATTCATTAAAATTAAAATGCGACTCTTGTGACAAAGTGTTTAGTTCAAAGTCCGGTTTACATGCACATTTCAATATTCATAAAGCAACTTATCAAGGCGTATTTTGCAATCAAAAACTTCCCAGTATCACTCAACTTTGTACCCATTTTCGATTTCATATTAACAAAACTCCATATTTTTGTGATTTGTGCGATAACACTTATACCACAATGTCCTGTTTAAAAAGTCACATAAGCTGTCACTCCAACGATTAGTTTTTTCAGTGCAATGTTTGCCAAAAAGTGTTCGCTTACAAATGTGCTCTTAACAGACACAAGTTGCTGCACAGTGGAGTAAGAGAATTTAAGTGCAATAATTGTGACAAGGAATTTGTGCAGAAAGCTCATTTAGACCGCCACCTGAACACACATAAAACAGAAACGGCGTTCAAGTGCACTTTATGTCAACGGTTTCTGGGATCACGTGCATCTCTCAAGGATCACATTCAAGCGCATACTGGAGAATTTCCATATCGCTGTACTACCTGCAACAAATCTTTTTTACGAAAAGGTCATCTAAGGAGACATGAAATTGGACACATGAACATCAAACGGTACACCTGCCAAATATGCAACAAGAAGTTTGCAGACAAATCCAATTTTAACCGGCTTGCGTCCATTTACATTGGTTTACAACGGTATTCGTGTGAAATATGCACGAAATCGTTTAGTGAACGGAGCAACTTGCTTCGCCATGGTAAAACAGTTCATCATCAAATTAAGGAGCACGAATGCAAGTTGTGCGGTAAATTCTTTTCCGTGAATAATGAGCTGGTAAAGCATATGAGAGTTCATACAGGTGAAAAACCTTTTAAGTGCCCGATTTGCTTTACTGCTTTCGCACTATTAGGCAACTTAAACTGCCATATTGATGTGTGTCATAAATGAGCAACTAGGATGGTTGGCTACATAAAACATGAAAAAAATTTGTATCATGTCGAAATGATTTTGATAGTTAATTGCGTTAATGTATTGCTAAGTCGTGCGAATCATAGTAAATCCTTCCAATAGGATTTTAAATTTTTACTGTTTTAAAATTTTATTCAAAATTAATTACTAGCAGTCTGATTTTACGCTTAGATATGAATATGTACAGTTCTATGTTTGTTTATTTTTTATTTTAACTAATAAATAAAATATTAATGATTGTAACAATTAGCACAGTATTAATTTTGTGACTATAATTTCAGTATGAAAGTAAAAGGAGCTCAAGTTTTGCATACTCTCTTCAAACGTATCATGCTAGGTTATTTTATTTTAACATTTAAATTAAAAATTAATCATGTTTCCACAAGTTTTAAGTATATTAATGAAATAACTTTTTGTGCAAAATATGTATTGTAGGTATATTGTAAATAAATGACCATATGTATATTCTCCAACACAGCATAGAAATATATGTAGCTGTAGCCAGACAAATTGTAATTATTCTTTTAATATATATTTTTATTATTTGAAGTATTTTTATACTCCTTTAGACCCCGTTTTATAACATATTTCTTCAACTCTCCTCAAAAAAACACCAGCTTGTTAGCTGCCTTCGTCACAAAAGTTCATTTGGTTCAAAAATATTACTTTATTATTAAAAATGCATTCTTGTGGTGAGGTGTACAATTAGAGACGGGACTCTGTCTGATTTTATTTTATTTTGTGAGCAAAATGCAGATTTGTACCAATTCGAAAATACGCAAAAAATGTTACATGAGAAATCGTAGGTGCCCATTTTTGTAACAAACTTTATGAGACAACGAACATAGCATAAGAAATCTTTTCATTTCATATACAGTTAGAAGTAAAAACTTATAAGTATTAGCTTATAAATTAATACTTGAGACTCGTCCCATTTTGCATTAAGCACAAATCTGCAATTACGATTACTTTAATTATGTAAACAGATTAATGTTGGTTCTATGCATACACAAACAGGTTTTAATTACATTGAATAATCTATCCTTTTTAAACAAATCTAAATAAAATGAATAAATTGTTGATTATAACTTAACTACTTATTAAATATGCATATTTGATATAAATAAAATCTACCAACTGCCTTGCAGTCTACATTGCTGTGCAGTAACTGATACGATCTTAATTAATTTTGCTAAAGTCATTAATTACTTATTACGTTTTTACCTTTGCTTGTATGACTTCATATGTGCTAACTTTATTAATATTAGTGATGAGGTGACCATAACATTACGTCGCATTCCACACAATTTATTAAGAGACAACACGTTGAAAGTATTTGTAAAATATATTTATTCCCAAAAAGAATGTAGAGTGCAACTGCCAAATGATTATATTGATATTATAGCGTAATCGTTCATAAATCTTGATGGCACAACGTTAAGTCAATAAAATTAAAATACAAACAGCTGCAATCATTTATGTAGCTATACTCAGGTTATTGCCCCTTCAAACGACGCTTCCTCTTAGCGTCGGCTGAGCCATTTGAGCAGAGCGACTGTCACAATAAAAGTTTTTGTCTAAGCCTTTAACTAATTGGTACAAGTTGTGCATTGTTTAATAGAAAATATACTATAACATGCAGATTTTCACTTATTGTTGAATTTCTTAGCACTTTTCTGTAACTTATTAGTTCTATCTGAGAGTTTCACGTATTGTTTTCGTTCAATCGTTCTAAAACATAAAACCTTAATAGATTTACATTAGTACTTCTGGGAATCCAGGAATATGAATTATCTTTTTTAAACTAACATGTTTAACAAAAATGAAAAGGTTATTATTAATAATTCAAAAATATCAATCCGCCTTTCGTACTACCATCATGTTGATCATATAACAGTTTCAGTAGACGCATGAAGTTTTAAATGAACTTTGAAGTTTCCGGGGTGCGAAAATGTTTTCATACAGTGCAGACACTTGAATGGCCTTTCCCCAGTATGAGTTCGTACATGCACTACTAGGACTTCTTTATAAGCAAACCGTTTGCTACACAATTTGCACTTATATTCTTTAGCACGAAGATGTTTTATTTTGTAGTGTTTACGCATTGATGACTTATTTAAAAACATCGCACCACATTGCTCACAGGCAAAACGCTCGCGGTTCTCATGCCTTTTAATATGGGCTTTAAAACTAGCTTTGCTTGTTACAGTTTTTTGACACTTTTGACAAGCATAAATTTCTCTGTTGGTCTTATGCGTTTCTTGGTGCATTCTAAGAGCACTTATGCCAGAAAAGGATTTGTGGCAAGTTTCACAGTTAAATGGTTTTTCCCCAATATGGGCTAATAAATGCGAAAAGAGGTTGAATTCCGACGTTAGAGACCTTTCACAGAATTCACATTTAAATGGAGATGTGCCTTGGTGTATTTGCAGGTGACTGTTTAAAGTTTGCTTATGTCTAAACTGTTTACCACATTGAATGCACTTATGTTTCATTAAGTTCGTATGAACAATTCTGTGTTTGTGAAGATCGCCTTTATTTGTAAATGATTTGTTGCAAATTGTACACTTGTGAGGCTTTTCACCTGTATGGGTGGCAGTGTGAAGTGTTAAGGTCGAACGGTGAGCAACTGAATCTCCACAAAGTTTGCAAAAGTATGGCTTTTCTCGCGTATGCAGTCGATAATGTTCAAAACGCTTACTTGGTTGTGTAAATTTTTTGTTACAGAAAATGCATTCTGTTGGCCGTAAACTTGAATGCACACCCATGTGCTTTTTCAGGTTATATTCAGTATTAAGTAGTTTGTCACAATGAGAACACTTAAAATTCCGGCCAGCCATTTCGGTTGTTAGTTTAATTTATTATTACTTATAACACTTAAAATCCCGAGACCTTAAGATAAAACTTCTGGTTTGAAAATTAGTTTTTAAAATCAACTGAAAATGATCAGTTTCTCTGTGTAGATTACTAATATGAAATGTTAGTTATTCACAAAATCACACCGCACACGCCGAACAATACATTCAGCAGACGAATATTTTCATGTATTAAGTTGCAAGTGACCGCAGCACATTATCTCTTACTTCAGCTTTTACGAATACAACTAATGACTACACAGAAATTAGTTTTCAGCGAACAAATATTTTTACCGCAGCCAAACTTGCCAGAAGTATGTTTTTATCTCGGCTGGTGGCTTGCATATGTTCCTTTTTCTATTCATTTTGTGAGTGGACCTTGCTTTCCATGCTTCATCCTACCAATATTATCTGTACATTCCAACTGCTAAACATTCAGAGACACAATACCACACTCGCTGATGCACATTTTTCTAGCATGTTGAGGTATACTAAATCAGTGGTAGAATACAAAAGTGTGTGTGTGTGTGTGGTGAGTGGTGTGTATCAAAATTTGTGTCTCCAGAAATATTTTTTGTTCTGAGAGTTAAAGTTAATTGTCAACATCAAATTTAGTATCATTTTGCACAGAAATTTTTTGTCATCAAAGTGTAATAGAATTAGTGCACTAAAATTACTAAAATAAAGCAATATCACTGAAAAAAGTTTTTCCAGTAGCAGTTTATCTGTAAAAGTTCAATATATATGGCAAGGATACAACCACTAACATCAGCTAATTTGCATAAGCAAAATCATCAAACACTGGATGGTTATCTACCCACATCCCATCAACCCAAATCAGAGGGTCTTGCTGCTGGCATATCAGAAGAGACTATGCCCCTATAAAATATAGCTTTGAGTGTGGCTATAAAAATATAGCACTCGACAACATGTAAGCCAGTTCCATGTAAATTCAATATTACTGAGAGTTGTACTAATCTTCGACTTTTTCATCCTGTGAAACATGGACCAGGATCAAGACACTTCCAACTATGACAATCAAGATGCTGACTCATCGCAAGACAAGCAGAGACAGTTGTATGAACTACTACCATCGTCAAACTGTCAAAACCATGAGACAGGACTCACTGTTGCCAATGAAGACACTACACAGAAGTATACTCCACGTCTTCCAAATGGTATTAAGTATGTACACATAAATATAAATGGTCTAAAATCTAAATTTGCAGAAGTTAATGACTTACTAATTAATGAAAATAATATTTTAGTCTTAGCTGTAACTGAAACAAAATTGAAAGAACCCAGATCATGTTCGAAAGAGTTTATAATACAATGTTATAATTTTTTACGGTATGATAGAATTGACAGAGAAGGTGGAGGCACAGCTTTGTACATTCATGAATCATGTGCAGTGCAAGAAATCGAACTTCCAGAAAAAAGACCAAAAGATGTAGAAATTAATGCTATATGTATAAGCAAGCAAGGTTTAAAAAAGACAATCATATGTATAGTTTACTGTCCACCAGATTTAGTTAATGATAGTTTTTTCGATTATTTTGAAAAAGTATGCCATGCATTAACATTAAAAAAAGCAGAACTAATATTAATGGGGGACTTTAACATTAACTTACTCGAGCCCTCGACTAATAGATTTAAAATACTAAGCATAACTAGAGAGTATAATTTAACACAGAAAATAAATTTCCCTACACGAATAGCAATTCGCTCTAATCATTCAGGCGAAATTATCCAATCTCAAACTCTTATAGATCATATTTACGCCGAAAAACAAGAAAAATTCACCAGCGGTGGATTTACATTTGCTGCTTCCGATCACTATTTAGTTTATATTGTAAAAAAAAGTAAAAAGAAGGAACCACCAAAATTATTAGAATACAGATCGTACAAGGAGCTAAATG
>JAQFZG010005007.1:0-10924 GCA_034695465.1 Entomobrya nicoleti
AAATCATCAGTTCAGTTTTAACTGTCAATTAACTAAAACAACTTAATAACCCCTTCTCAGTTCTTCAGGAACAAAATCACACTCATCAAAATGGCAAAATACGCTGTAAGTCTTTTTTATTTAAAAAAATAACCGAAATTTAGGTTTTTGATTTTAAAAAAATCGGTAACATATTGATATATTTTTTTCTAAAAATGTTTCCAGACCATTCTTGCTCTCTTCGCCATTTTCGCCGTTGCCTTGGCTCAAACCACTGTTTCCAAGGAAGCCGCTGAAAGCCCAAAGGATCTCCAGACTGCACCTGCTATTGGTCTTGGATTCTACGGACATCATCTTGGACTCCTTCATCATGGACTTCTTCATCACGGGCTTCTTCACCATGGACTCCTCCATCACGGACTTCTTCACCGTGGAATCGGATTCTACGGTTAAAAAGCAACACATTTTTACAAGCAAGATATAAGCTGCTGTTTATTTAAATTACAGTCAACACTAAAACTGAAAAACACAAAATTGGATGTTATCTAAATTCTAAATTATTACAATTCGGCTTTTAAATAATGTGGTGTGTTAACCGTTCAAAAATTTCTATTCATGTTGATTGGACTATTAATTCGATTATTAAAATTGAAATGATATATTTTTTTACAAAAATATTAGAAGATTCAAAAAGTGGTAATTTTTAATTGCATCACAATCATTCATTTAATAATTTTTTTCAGTGTGAGGTTCATAGTTCATAGAATGCTCATATTAAATATTGACAGACGTCTATTGAAAAACCATGCAATATAAATAAAAGAACATTTTCAGTAAAAACTTACATTCATATGATTTGAAGGATTAGGATTCTAGATTTTAAACCAGATCTTATGATATTTACATTTTTAGCGTCTCAGCTCCAATCCTAGCATATATTTCATTACAATTTGGTTAGGTTGGCCCAAAGACAAAATTCGTCTCAAAATACATCAAAGAAATATAACTAGTTTAAATTATTTCCAAATGAATTTTGAGGTGAAATATTTCGGTTGCATGTTGTGAATAATCATATTTCTGACGTTTGGAACTCATGCCGTGTTAATAGTTCCTCAAAATCTCCGGTTATTCCCGTTGGCTGTAAATAATGAATTAGCACATGAATTAGACATCATAGATCGTTACAGCACTAAAAACAACAACAAAACATGTTGATCGCAATCTTTTTAATTAATAATAAGGATGCATGGTTACACAGGTGTGGAAATATATACCTGCTGGATGTAATTCCCTTCGTTCATGAGATTCCTTCTGGACGAATAACATCGTTCAATCTTTCTAATCGGCATGAACTGTTCAAGCGCAACCCATTTACCAATTTTTAGTTACAAATATTGTACACTTCTTATCTATTTCCCACATCTGTTTACACTGTTGTTACATGAGTGTGACAATCTAATAGCTGTTCACTAGGTTATCAAATTGGTATTTTCGTACAAGGAGCCATAGCTATTAATGATACTCATGTGTAGGAGGTGGCTCCTTGTACGTGTATTGTATTGGCTGTAATAAAAAAACGGCTGTAATAGCCAACGCTTTGCTTAAAGCTTCATAACACCAAATTGATATGATAAATGCGTATAGGATGTTTTTTTCTTCGCTTGATTGAGAAAAAAGTACAGTCGTTTCATTGAACTTTATCATAATTTTTGGATGACATTTATTATTCTCTTATTAATTTGTTTTGTAGTTGTCTGTTAAGCTTTCATCACAAATCTGATCTTCTCTTTGTATATAAAGCTGGTGGTGAATCATGATCAGATCATCAATTCAGCTTTAACTGTCAATCAACCACAACAACTTACTAAACCCCTTCTGAGTTCTTCAGGAACAAAACCCAAACTCGCTAAAATGGCCAGATACGTTGTAAGTTTTTCCTAAAAATATAACCGAGTTTGTGCTTTTTAAATTATAATTTTAGTTGACTTATTTGTTAATTTTTAAATTTCCAGATCGTTCTTGCTCTCTTCGCCCTTTTCGCCGTTGCCTTGGCTCAATCCACTGTTTCCAGGGAAGGCGCCTCTGAAGCCGCACCAAGGGATCTTCAGACTGCCAATGCATTTGGTCTTGGATACTACGGTGGATTTGGACTTCACCATGGGCTCCTTCATCACGGATTCCTCCACCATGGACTCCTTCACCGTGGATTCGGATTCTACGGTTAAAAAACCAACCAATTTTAAACAAAGCCATATATCATCTAAAATGCTAATTCAATAGCATGAACTGCTGCGTGCTATAATTATTTTCCATAACTGCGATGAAAAAATACTTATTGAAACAAAATTCAAAATTATGACAAATTGGCTTTTAATTAATTCGATAGCTGAGTCGAATCAAAATTTTAATCAAGACTAATTTGGACGATAATTTGATTAAAAAATTGGATATATTTTTTTTTACAAAAAATAAGACCAGTCAAAATAATTTTATTTGTAATCGCATCTCAATCATTTCTTGTCTTTTGAATCACAAGATTTAGTTTCAGTGTGGATATATTTCCAGTAAAAACGACCCCAGTTGCTCTATCCCTATTCCATTCCAATCAATAAATCCACATCGTGTACTGATCCACTCAAACGTACTTTATGACCCTACTCGTAATCTTCGTATGACAGTAAAAATGACATTCATTGTAATGAAGTGGCTTCCTATCAACTAATTTACCATATGTCAATGTTCATGTTCGTTGGAAACTTATAGTGATTATGGAAGTATAAAAAGTATGTATATTTATGTAAGCGATATTTGTACCAACATTGAACATATAAACCGTAATTTTTCTTGCATACAAAACCTGTAATACTTGCGTGATAACAGCATTATGAAATAGTTGATCATGTGCTTTGCTCTCAAGTATTTGGAATGATAACGATCTTCACAAATTGACCTACACAAGTACAGCACTATTCTATCATTGTATGCATCATAAATACAAATTTTATTTTCAGTTGCTGCTTGCTGGTCACGCTACAATCACCATAATATCAATATCCTCAATTTATTAAATTTTTCTGTAATTATTCATCTTGCTAAAAAAATAAAATGAGTGCAACTTCCTCTCTTCATCATTCCTTTGCTGGAAAACGTGTTTTGGTTACTGGTGGAGGTCAAGGTAACTATTCAATTTAAAATTAACTTCCATTTAAAAAAAATAGGTAAACGGATACAGTTTTATTTTATTTTTAAGGCATTGGTCGTGGTGTAATCGCAAGACTACATAAAGATGGAGCTCAAGTTTTCACGCTCGAGAACAACCCGGACCTTGTCTCCAATTAAAAAAAAAATTCCCTGGCATCACCGCAGAAACTGTGGACGTAACAAAATGGGATGAGGTACAAGCCAAAGTAACTTCCTTCGGTCCATTAGATCATTTGGTGAACAATGTTGGAACTCTACTGCCCCATGACTTATTGACCGTCACTGAGCAACAAGTAGACTTTATGATTAATCTGAACTTGAAATCAGCTATCTCCATTTCCCAAGCCGCTGCTAAACAAATGATTGCTGGAAATGTGAAGGGAACAATTGTCAATGTTTCTTCTATAGCAGCCCACATATCAGCAGACCAAAGTTCTGTTTATAGTTGCACTAAAGGCGGAATCATGATGCTAACAAAATGCTTAGCTAGAGAACTGGGTCCTTATGGAATTCGATGCAATTCATTTTCTCCAACTTCGGTGGACACTCCATTGCTTCGTAAGGTCATGGAGGTGTTGCCAGCTGCTGATGATGTTCGCAGTTTCCGAAGTCGACAGCCACTTGAGGGAAAAACGTTTTTGGAACTGGATGAAGCGGTTAATGGGATATTGTTCTTGTTGAGTCCTTTATCTTCCATGGCAACGGGAACTGATTTGTTGTTGGATGGTGGGATAACAGCTTGTTAAATAGCACTTTCAATTACAATATGTCAATCAAATAAAACAAATGTTGAAATCGACTATTGAAATTACTTTATTTAAAATTGTAATTAAAAATCAATCCTTATTTTCCTGTTGTTCTGAATTCGCATTTTCTATTCCTAAAAAAAAAAAACACTCAGTCTTCGTGATCATTGGTGTTGGTAAAGTGATGATGATAATGTGTGATTACTCACCTGTGAAAATGTATACATTCTCAAGCTAAATAAAATGTGTGAAAAACATAATTCTGGACAAAGAACGCCGTTTAGCATCTGTAACCGGCTTGAACTAATAGTTATTATTGTGCAAGCTTAACCCATTCACCTCTTTAACATCACTTGCTAAACGCTTCTGATCCTTATGACAAATCTATTCACAATGTTGTTTGTTACAAAGGGTTAACAACCTAATAGCCTAATAACACATTGGCTTGGCACAGTATGAGAAGTTCCTTTAATAATGATGATCACTTGAGAATGATGATTACTGGTGCGCTTTTTTACTAAAATAAAGTAAACAATGACACTATATGATACATACATTGTATTACTATGTTTTTTCTTGGTTCAATGAGAAAAACAAAAGTTCACTAGGAAAACGTTATCTTAACTTGTTTACATTTGTTGTTCTCTTAAATAAATATGTCTTGAGGCTTCCATAACAAAACATAACACGATCGGCTCTAGGTATATAAAGCCTGTTGTGAATCATTATCAAATCATCAAATCAGCTTTAACTGTTTACCTAAAACAACTCTAAACTCGTTCGTAGTTCCTCAAGAACAAAACCAAACTCATCAAAAATGGCCAGATACGCTGTAAGTATTTTCTAAAAAAAATATTATTGATTTTTATTTTACTTTTGAAATTTGGTTAATTTATTGCTGAAATTTTGAATTTCCAGACCGTTCTCGCTCTCTTCGCCCTTTTCGCCGTTGCTTTGGCTCAATCCACTGTTAACAGGGAAGCATATGAAGCCGCTCCAAGGGATCTTCAGACCGCTAATGCCTTTGGTCTTGGATACTACGGTGGATATGGGCTTCATCACGGATTCTACGGACGCGGATTTTACGGTGGTCTTGGATTCTACGGTTAAAAAAGCTACCAATTTTTACCAGCAAGGCCAAATAACATCTAAAATGCTAACCCTGTAGCATGGCTTGCTACATTTTTAACTACAGTCTAATACACGTATTTAAACTTGTTTTTAAATTTCAATTCGAACCAAATTTTTATCCAGACTAATTTAAACCCTGATTTGATTATTAAATTTTTTTAAATTATTTTTACAAAAAAATGACACATCAAAATAAGTTGACTTTTTTACTTTTTTATTTTTTATTTGAAGACATGTCATTCATAATTTAAAAATGTATCACCAGATTCGACAAATGCACAAATGTCCTTTTTGAGTACATACATACGTACGTACATATGTATCCAGATGCTTAAATATTTTGATTAAATTTTCTTCCCAAAACATTGTGCATTATTTTTTCTGGATTCATAGCCAAATACTAATTTTGCATTTGCTAAAATACTTTACCTAACTATATTGTTTTTACTCCTATAGTAATTCTTGTAGCTGATTATATATTTTTTTGTAAAATTAGGCTGCATTCACAATGCACTCAGTTTTTATTCATATTTGCTTGTAGTACAGGGTGAATACATAACCGCTTGACTGATAAATCGATTATAAAAAATGCGTCTTAACCATTTGTACTCCTTAATTTGATGATTATGTTTCCTTGCTATTCCACCTAACAGTTTTTTTTTACATTTTGTGTTCCATATTAATATTTTCTTGCCATTGATAATAGTCATTTGTCCCTTTTGCTATCAGTTGTTACTCATATTTGCTTGAAGTAGAACAATCTCAGTAGTGAAAATGAAACTAATTATCGAAACAAAAAAGTTCCTCGTAATCACACAAGTCCCAAAGAATGAAATTCCAAATGGATTACCAATCATAGATCGTTCCAAATTTTCCATCTAAACAATATAATATTTTTTTTTTAAATCAATAAGATATCCTTATCCTTAAATATACAATGAAAGTTTAAAGGAAAGAAAAAAAATACCGTAGGAGTAAAATATTCTGTGGGAAATTTTTGCAACGTTTTTAATACAATTATTCCAGTATGGTATACTTCAGCTGCAAAATAGGTAACAAGAGTAACTCTCAGTGAGTACGTCATAAAGGCAAAGTAATTGTACCAAGTATGTGTGCTTGGATGACTTTGATTTGGGGAGATCCAGTTAAACAGCTATGTATACAAATTTAAAAAATATGCAATAAATACGATTTACTGATTTCATCGATTTATAAATTTCGATAACAATTTAATTTGCAATTACATTATCAATGACGAGATATATGTTGACCCAATAGCAGCTCAAAATTAGTGGATAAATGAAATTCGTCATTCGTTCAAATAAATCAACTGTCTCATGGTATCTCTTGCGTAATTGGTTCCACCATGATGGTATGTCCATACATCTTGAAAAATCGTTTCCCTTTTGACTTTGTACGTACATTTGCTTTAAGTCATGGTTTAATACTAGAAGCATATTCTTCATAGCTTGACAAAGGACAATTGAAAGGATGTCAGGAAAAGCCCATAAAAATAAAGTAAATTTTCCACAGAAAAACGACACGATTGCTAATATAGTTTGATGGACAGGCTGCACTTGAAAACATAGCATATTCCTTCCGTGCCAATATTTATTATCGCTGTAGTAAGTAGTATTATTTTTAGTGCACTCAATTGAATTGAAAGTGTAGGCGATATTCTCCGTAAAGGAAATTAGTAGCATTAGTGCCAGCACTACTTTACAGAAATAGGGAAATCGTTTCCATACAATTGGGTTTTCAATAGTACACATTTTCTGGCCACTTTTTAAATGATTTGATTTAGACAAGGTTATAACAGTTTGAATAATTTCCTCTAATGATTTACTATTGTAGTTTAAGTAAATATATAAAAAGAAAATAGTGATGGATGGCCCGTGAACCAATATGTCACGCATGAGACCAAGTTGCTTAGTTGATGAATTTGAGGCATTTTTAATCATTAGAGTTGCGCTTTTGCTCAAGTTTACGAGGTAGTACATTCCCAAAATGCAACAATAAATTCTCTGTAGTATAAGACTTTTCAATACATATAAAATATAAAATGTTAGAAATACCGTTACAGTATGTACAAAATAGATGATAAAAAGTATTGTAAAATATAAGCAGTTCTTACGTTTTACTTCTTTTGAACTCTTCTGACGCATACGTATTTTTATTGAAAACTCCCAAAAACCGTCCAAGGTAAACTAACGGCTTAAACCCATTCAAAATTGATGACTCAACTTCGATCTGGTTTAGTTCGATTTGACTGTGTTTTAAAATATTTTGCGGAATTTTTATATTCATTTTAAACGATTCGGATAGTTTTTGAAATTCTAATTTTCACCGTCTTACAAAAAAACGAACGAATTGCTATATCCTTAAAACTTAAACAAATACTGATTTATACTAAACCCTTACAAAACGATCCAGCAATCTAGTTGTCAAAAACGTACCTTTTTAATAAATTAAACTAGAATCTCTCAAAGTGTCATCAAGCATTAGGAAGTTAAATAAATTATAAATTTTCATTTCGTTACACTCCATAACAGCAGGGAAGCAATATTTTGTATCTAATATCATAAATGTAGTTCCACACCCATGCATGATGAAATGTGAATTGAATAAGTATTAATATCTTGTAATTTAATTATCTATCAATAACTCATCTCGTAATAGTTTTATCATCGTACCATATTAAAATTTCATTTTGTTCAATATAACAGCACATTATGTACAATTTTTCTATACGTATGTTTGTGTTGATCGAATAACTTATACGACTTATATAATATATTTGAAAAGATTAATATTCACATAAGCAATATTTTCCCATGTAAAATTTATCGTTCTATATGCATACAAAACTGGTGATGTTTGTGTGATATCATCTTCATGAAATAGTTGATCATATGCTTTTCTCGAGTGTTTTGGTGAGAAATGACCTTCACAAATTAACTTGCGCAACAAACGTACCCAAGTATCAAACATATAAAGCCTTTAACTCTATTTCATAATACGAGATATTTCACATGCATAAAAGGCAAATTGAGTCATATGATTATTTGCAGTTTCTACTTATGTGTCACGCTGCAACCACCAAATAATATTAAAAAAAAAAATGAGTGAAACTTCATCTCTTCATTATTCCTTTGCTGGAAAACGTGTTTTGGTTACTGGTGGAGGTCAAGGTATATATTTTAACTTTTAAAATCTTTTTTCGATTGAAAAAATTGAGAAATTAATACAGTTTTATTTTTAAGGCATCGGTCTTGGAGTAATCGCAAGACTTTATAAAGACGGAGCTGAAGTTTTCACGCTTGAGAAAAACCCTGACCTTGTCTCCCAACTGAAAATAGATTTTCCTGGTATCACTGCCGAGATTGTGGACGTGACAAAATGGGATGAGGTTCAGCAAAAAGTGAAATCATTTGGCCCATTGGACCATTTGGTGAACAATGTCGCAGCTATAGTGACCCATGACTTATTAACCGTCACCGAACAACAAGTCGGCTTAATGCTTGATGTTAACTTAAAATCCACAATTGCCATTTCTCAAGCCGCTGCTAAAGAAATGATTGCTGGAAATGTGAAGGGCACAATTGTCAATTTGGGTTCAATAGGAGCTCACATAGCAGTAGACAGTTGTTCTGTTTACTGTGCCACCAAAACGGGTATTCTGATGCTAACAAAATGCTTAGCCAGGGAACTGGGTCCTTATGGAATTCGATGCAATTCTTATTCTCCAACTTCAGTGGATACTCCAATGTACAGGAAGGTTATGGAAACTATGCCAGCTGCTGATAACAAAGCGAATTACAGAAGTCGACAGCCACTTGGGAAAAGAACGTGTTTGGAAATGGATGAAGCTGTGAACGGGATACTGTTTTTATTGAGTCCATTATCTTCAATGGCAACAGGAATTGATTTACTCATGGATGGTGGGGTAGCAGCTTGTTAAAGATTTGAAGCATTAACGAAATGTGTCAGCTTATAAACAATGTTGAAATAAAATAAAATGTAATATCAAATTTAAAATATTATTCAATTTGAATGCTATTTTGTTAAAAAAATAAGCTTATAATGAAAAAAAATATTCATTAAGCGTTTTCATATCAATATCAATTAAGGTCAAATATTTAAAAAAACATTCAAGGCTATGCATAGTTGACAGGTTTATCAACACAAGTAAATATCACGAGATTATTTATGCCACCATCCAAAAATAATGTAATCAGCATAACTTTTCATTAGACTTATCCATTTTGGTTAACATGCCATATCAAATAAAATATTTATTATAAAACTCAATTTGACAAGCGCAAATTTCTGTTAGGTTGGTTAATGAAAATATAATTGACCAAAGTCTCTAACAATATATTAAAATTATGTTTTAATATACTTATGCAATTATTATACAGATAAATCGTTAACGTTTAAATTGTAAATTATAGAATTGGTCATGATATTCATGGAGTCAACATACTAATTTCTTATACAGTTAAATGAATGGATCCACTTTATACAATAGTAACTAATTAATTTTTACTCATGTTGGCTTGCAACAAGACTATCTCTGCTGTAAATATAAAGCTAATTATTGAAATAAAAAACTTTCTGGTAATCACACATGCTCCAAAGAACGAAATTCCACATGGATTACAAATCATAGATCGTTCCAAACTTTCCATCTAAACGAAATCACAAAACATTTTTATATCAAATTTTGTCCTACCAAATATACACATCAAATCATTATTTTTTCTGTCTCTGGTGAATTACCACTGGTGTAATAAATTGTGAAGGACACTGTTGCAATGTTTTCAAAATCTGATTTCCAGTTTGGTACACCTCAGCAGCGAAATAAGTAACAAGAGTGACTCTCAATGTGTACCAAGTAATTGCAATATAGTTGTACCAGGTTTGTGTGCTTGTTGAATTTTTGTTTGGAGAGATCCAATTAAACAGCTAAATTAACAAACAAGCTAGTATTATTATATTTCAATATTTCAATGAAAAAATGTAAAAAAAAACTTTTTGTAATGAATAAAAATCATCTTGAAATACATTACTAATGACAAGGTATATGTTGATCCAATAGCAGTTCAGAATTAGAGGATAAATTAATTTTGTCATTTGATCAAATAATTTAACGATATTGTGATATCTCTGCCGAATGTCTTTCCACCATGATTGCATGTCAATGCATTTTTGAAGCTTGCTTTGTAAAAACATTTGTTCCAAGTAATTGTTAAACGTTAGTAGCATATTTTTCATCGCTTGACAAAGAACAATTGCAAGGATATCAGCAAAAGCCCACACAAACAACAAAAACTTTGCAACCATATACAAAGTAATTGCTAACACAGTTTGGTAAATTTCCGGGACGTACAAACATTTAATATTGTGAACGTACGACGCAAAATGTTTCTCATAGCCTGAACTGTTTCTTTCATCACAATTAAATGTATTAACAGTATATGCTAAACTCTCTAGGCAAGAATTTATCAAGACAAAGGCCAGTACCACTTTGCAAAATTTCGGAAATGCTCTCCATTCTATTCTGGTTTCTGAGCAAGTAGCCCATTGCTCTACGTGATTTAAACGTAATGGCTTGCAAAGATAAATTAAAGTTTGAATAATTTCTTCAAGTGATTTACTTTTAAAGTTCAAGAAAATATAAAGAAATAAAATGGTAATTGGTGGCCCAATGACTGGTATGTTACCAATTTTGTCAAAAGGTGTATTTGATGGATTTGAACTATTTTGCATCAAAATCCAGGCTCTGGTAACCAAGTTTAAAAGGTAGTAGACTCCCAAGATTATGCAATAGATTTGATGGATGGTCCAAGTTCTACATAAATATT
>JAQFZG010005008.1:0-10923 GCA_034695465.1 Entomobrya nicoleti
TTTACTTAACACGTACACATATACAGAACAGCAAAAAGGTTGTGTAATACAACTTGCGTTCAGCGCTGAACTTTTTAAGAATGATTGACAATGTATGTATGTCCGTCTTTCCATTTAGTATCAAGATAAAATTCTTAACTGTTGACCTGTGGGTCTCAAACTAGACAAATCTATATGTATCTTCAGTATTCCCCCAAACCATCATCCTACTTTAAATACAAAAAATCAAGGAGAATTTGAATTCGTTTGCTTGGACCTGAGAAACAGGAAACCAAAAATATTTACACTCATACAACGTGCAATTAAAAAATGCAACATGCACAGTCTCATGTATACATACTATTGCTTTCGCTACATGTATACACAAGTTTGTTTGAAGTTTATTATTTCTTAAAAAAGAAGAGAAAGAATGAGGAAAAAGTATCCAGTAAGGAAAAGATCATGATGACTTAACTTTGTTAAAACTTTCCCTATTTTTTGCTTTCTTGATCGTTCTTTTCTTATTTTTGTTCTTCTTCGGCAGTAATGAAATGAATGCAAAATTAAATGGATGGGATATGGGAAGGAAAAAGTAACATGAAGTGTTTCTCTGTTGGTATCATCATCGTGCAATTTAAGCTAAGCTTTGCCACGTGACTTGACTTGGTTTTGATGATAAACACGATACAATTGTGTAAAAAAGTACTACTATCATATCAGTACAAAAGCAAGTGGCTCTCTTCACTGCTCCTATAAAACTTCTTGACTACTAAATTATTTGCTAATTATCTACTCACTATCAAGTACATTTTCCAGAAAAAAAGAAGAATTCAATTCTGGTGTTTATTGAAAAGAGGAATAAAGACATAGACCCATCTACTTTCGAGCAGTTTTATAACGTGTATAAATGTTACTTTGGAATGAAAATTTCCGTAAAAAAACCCACAATAGGTTAGAATATTTCTTCTTCTGTTGCTGTATCGCTGTCACATATTTCACAAGAAGATGCTCTTGTTGATTTTTAAAAGGAAGCGAATTCCACTGAAATTCTATACATACATAATTTTATACGCAACAGAAATTTATAATGTAATACACAAGTAAAATGAAAAGATAAAAGGACAAAAGAGGCGGAAGGAAGTGTCTAATTAAACAAGCTGTTCATGTGTCAGCAAACGTAGACGGAAAAAGGATCATGACTGGGAAAATAAATAAAACGTTGAGACTATGAGTGGGAGAGGGACGAACAACGTAACAACTCATGCATAGACAATTGAGTGAGAGTAGTGGTGGGTGGCACGCCGGTGTGTGTGTCATTTACGGTATTGATAGTAGAATTCATATAGGGTTGCAGAAGTGCGATGCGATAATGATGAATTAAATGAAAGGAATTGTTTCATCGTCTCATCGGCGTCGTCACCATCATCATCATCACTTCGCCTTCAGTCGACGATCATCGCAGGCAATGTCTTTGTGAGCGGATGATAAGAAGGATAAATACGATGACGCTGGCTGACACTTGACAAGAATAAAAGAAAGAGGATAGAAATTTGTAGCAGAATATGAGACACACGGGGAGGGTGAGACAGTGAGAATTAATCAAGTAGCTAGAGGCCACGACGGAGCGACGACTTGTGTAGTAATCGGCGGGGTTTTGTAGGGAAAGAAGTAAAGAGAAATTTGAGGAGCACTTGTTTGCTTTTCCTGAACACTATCATCATCATCACTATCACCGTTTTAGTAAATGTGTATTTGTATCTATTTGAAAGAAAACCACCCATGTGGTATTCTTTACTGCTACAATGCAAGCAACCAACCCAGCAAGGTAAAAGATCAAAAAGAAAGACTATCTGTAAATCCCCAAGTGAAGTGGGGAAAGTGAAGCCTTTTGGGATAGTAATAATGACAACGACGAGACGTTACAATAGTCATAGTTAATGGATGCACTCATTGTTACAATTTGTAGGGAAGCATTTTCCAGTAATTTCTATTTTATTATATCTTCAAACTACTTTGTTCTGTTGCTTGCTGTGTTGTGTAAAGTCCCTTAATCCTTCAAAGTTTTTAGGAGGATTCACTCTCATTTTTACTTTCTAAAAAATGAAAACTTTACTTTTGTATTCTACTTTACAACCATTTTTTTGTATTTAGAAAAAAATAAAAATGGGATGAAAATGAAAGTGTCATTTTATAACTTTTTTCTGTATTTTTTGTGTGCTCTAATTTCAGTGACAGTTCACGAAGGGGAGATACTGAAGCTGCAGAAGATTTCCAGGGCCGACATGGGTACTATTCATAGAAGCATAATATATCTCTGTATTTATTTTATATTCATATACTTCACCTCTGTATTTATCTATCTATTCTATTCAAGGTACATACCTCTGTATTGCATCCAATTCTGTTCCCCCGTCAATTTCCAAGAGGATTACTGTCTCCGTTCACTGTAAGTCCTTTTCTCTCTCTCTCATCCAACTTTCTAAAAACCATACAATATTAACACTGAACAATAATATAACACAATACATACACATACCACTCTCCTTTTACACACAATCAGCCTAAAAACCAAACAAGCAAAAAAAACTTGCTCTTGGTTTCTACTGCTAATAGTCGTGCAATTTTTAAACTATTACTCCCTAAATGTTTTAATACTATGCTTTTGCGTAGTTATAAATACATTTTACTTTTTTGTCGACTGATAAAAGTTCTACTACAGTAGTTGCAGCAGCAGCGGAACTCACATCAGTAAAGCCATTTACTTTTACTGGTGTATTTTACACTCAACTGACTAGAGTGAAAGTGTGGCCAAGTTGGGAGGGAAGGATAGGTGGAAATTGCTGTGCTAATTACCGTACAAAACTCACACACTTTGTGTAATACGCAAAAGTAAAAAAAAACATTTATACTTTTTTTGTTGAAAAAAAAATCTTTGTTAAAATAGGTAGCAATACTGAGAGAAGATGAGAGGAAAAATCGTAGTCAAGTAGAAGTACATTTACACAAGTTTGTTTGGAAAGAGAGGATTAGTTGTTTTGGTATGGACAATAATAGGGAAAAGTTTCTTTGAAGGAATGTCTCATTCATTGACCACCCTACAAAATGAGTTTGTTTGTAGTTGTTATCCGGATATTTTTTGTTGCCTTGCTTGAATTTCAGCCAATCAAGTAAATACAAAACAAATAAGTAGACAAAAGTAAAAGAGCGGTTTATTGTGAGAGAAGAGAAAGATGTATAAAAGGTTTTGACACGAAGAGATTTGTTTCAGGTCATTAAGAAGAAATAAATCAATTATTAATTGAAAGGGTTTAATGTATAGGAATGAATAAATTAGTAGAAAATGATTTAAAGAAAAATTAGTTGTGGATAAACAAGCTGAGAAGTTGGCTTTTTAGTAGATTAAGTGCAACTTGCAGTGATTTAAGTTTTTGAAGATAGAAAAAAACTGTTTTTACAAAATCTCGTAAGATTTTCAGCTTAACTGTACAAATGAATAGGTAAAACGTAAACATTTTTATGCTCCATTTGAGCTTGCTGCTCTTGCTCTTTCGGGTGTTGTTAGATATTCTGAATGTTTACTCTCATGCTGTATACTCTCACAGCTTTACCCCCAACGAAAATGGCGAAATGACTCGTTAAATCGCATTTTCTCAAGAAATTACTTTCTTCCGCGTCTATGAAGATTTTCTTCTGCTGCTGCTAACTGCCATACTCTTCACTAGCTACTAATGCCTTAATACGTTCAACATCCTCTTCTGTTGCTGCTACCAGTGCTACCCCCACCACCACCACTGTCATCATCACTACTGCTGGTATATAGTTTAATGCTGTTTTTACTTGAACAGGAACACGACAAATAGAGTTCAAACAAGGAGAAAAGTTGTTAGCAGTTTACTCATTTCCTTAGTCGTTCTTTTTAAGCTGGGCATTTAATATGGAAAATCCTCATTTCAAGATGTAAGATGATGGGTTGGAAGAGGTTGCAGACAGGAAGAAGGAGAAATTACCATACGTACTTTTACGATACTTGTGAACTTTACCACATTTTACTTTACTTTATCTGCATTTCTGAATGAAAGAAAAATATTATTTTGCATTATGAATTCCTCATTTTTAAAGTCGTTGTATTGTAAGAACTTTTACATTTTTACGATTGCGACATCGCTCATAAATATGCGGGTAATTAATTTGATGATCAAAACATGAAAATCGAAAGTTGTGTGAGTGGTTAAAAATATGAGCTGCGTTATTTTTACGTCACTTAAAGTATAAAAGATGCTTATTCAGACAACACTTCATCGTAGATTTGACACTTTTACATTGACATACTACATACTGAGATTGGAAAATAGGATAAGTGTAGAAATCGGAGATCAATGATGACATGATGAGTGCTGTGATTATACAAATTAATTATGTTGAAACGTTACCAATAATATATTCTATTTAAATGTTAATCACAGTTCATCCCGTAATCCATGTCCCGAACCAGCTCGTTGGTGCTCCAGTTAACAACGATGTCACTCTCGAGTGTAATGTTGAAGCTTATCCGTAAGTCTGCTACTAATATGATGAATAAAATATTTTTTTTGGTATGAGTTTTTGCCAATATTATGTTTTCGATGGTAAAATAATTATTAAATTTTCCTTGCTTGTCTGTTTGTAATATTTCAACACATGTATGCAGACGAAGCATTCACTTTTGGGTGAAAGACCAAGGTAAGCCTTTATGAAACACTTTTTGAAATACATGCACCTCTATGTAATTTAGCTGACTTAATCTCTGTAGTTCGTACTATTTTTAAAATATCACATACGAATTGTAACCAATTCTTCTTAATGCATTTGTTTGAAATTGTTATACTCAAATCTGATGAGTCATCACTGCAATGCTTTCAAAATGACATTTAAAAAAATCAGCACCACAAGACAGACACTATAATAGCAGAATTTACTGTGCAAAAGCAACAGTAAACAAACAATTTCAGCTTTCACATTGTAAAAATCATTGAACATGTTATTTTCCACAATAAACTACGTCATAAACATCATAATATTTTGTAGAGAAAGCCATCCACAATTGTAAACATTCATAACGATAAAAGGCAATAGTAATAATATTTTGTTTTACAAGCGAAGCAAGTAAGAACCTGTGACTTCTTTTAAGGAGCGAAGGAAAGATAACTTTCTTTTCTTTTTCTGCAACTAAGTCAATGCTAAAGTACAATCGACAATAAAACCAGCACGTTTTTATACCAAAATATTACACATGTACGATGTCATTTCAAGCCAACTTTCTTTCCGGCTGGTTGAGTACTCCTACGAGAAAATATCTTGTGTGGGGATTATAAGCTGTTATTCAACTGCACATAAAGTTAACTGTGAAGAAAAAATGTACTTTGTTCTTTTTCATGAAGCCAAGCTGAACCCCTGGTAAATAAGTGTTTCATTTTCTTTCCCTCCAAAATGGACTTCAACTTAACAAAGCTATCTCAGAGAGCATGCCCTCTCCCCCTCCCCAAAAATATGGTTTATTAGAAAACAACAAAACGACAGAGCCATTAATAATAATACCACAATTATATGGTTATTTTTGTCATTATTACAAAAAATGGTCAATTGTCATTATTTTTACTGTCTTTTGTGTTTTTCTAATGCATCATAAAAGCTACAAAATCCAATCATCATTACATCAATCAGCTTGTACAACAACAATGTAATAAATAGATGGAGGAGAAAATCAAAATGAACCGAGTAGAATGACAAAGAAAGCGAAAAAATGCAATAAAGCAGTAATAATAGCAATTGTTGTTGAAATGCTTGAAAATGAAGCGACAGGAAGACAGTTTGATGTAACAAGACGAGTTGAAGTAGTTGCAATAAAAGCTTCAAAATGAATTGGAGAAGAGCTCTTTATTGTAACACAAAAAAGGGAAAAAATGTTAACAGGAAAATTGAGAACATCCAACAAAATGCCGCTACTAACGCTCTATTTCAATACATTAAGTAGAGACAATTTGCAGTTTTCTCTTGATGTCATTTAAACTTTCATGGCACAACGACTTTGTATTTTGTTATAAAAACAAAAGATGAAATATTACGTTTTTAAAAAGTTGGATTGTGATCCAAAGCTGAAAACGAAGTACCACCATGCACAAAAACAATGCTGTAAAAATACTCTGGAAAAAAGTACGAACAAATTCTTTGTGTCTGAATTCTGAATGCTATTTGTAGAAGAAAAGGAGAAAAAAAAACTGAATAAAAACACAGAAAAAATAGGATGAGTTATGAGAATTTGTTGACGTGTAAAATACGAACGTCGCGTGAATAAGAATTGCTTTAAAAAGAACCAAACGGTTCCTGGGCGATGCCTAGTAATGTGTGGAGAAAGTTGAACGTGAAATGTATGTGACCGGATGTTGTTGTCATTGTCGTCATTGTCCATGTACAATTTGTTCACGACAGAGCCACACTTTCACTACTACAAAAAGAGAAAATGAAAAAAGGTTTGAAGAATGTGTGGAACGGGACTTGAAATTGAAATGGCTATAATCCAGTGACACATATTTTCTTGACATTTTCATCGTTGCTGGTTTGTAATGGTTGGTTATTGATAGTTTGACATGCATTTTTTTGCGGAAATTGTTTGGGAATCTCGTGGTTTTATATATTTTTAAAGTGTAGTTTTACCAAAAGAAAGTTTGCATGTAATGTCATTACTAAATGTAAGATTTTAATCCGATTTTTACTTTGTGAATATTTGCCAACAGGGAGTGCCATGATCATCTCAGGTGATCGATATGAAGTGCAGGAAATTACAAAATCCATGTTTGAAGTGAAGATGCAGTTGACCATCAAGAGATTCAAGAAAGGGGACGTTGGCTCATATCACTGTAAGTGGGTTTTTATTAAGTTTAAGTATTTACATACTCATGTTAGTTGGCTTATGTGCAGACTTTGAGCATTTATGATTTTTCATTTCGCACATACTTAATCGGGCTAGTTTGATAATCATTACTGAGAATTTTTAAAAACTTAAATGATATCTTCCCTTTTTTTTAGGTATCGCCAAGAACTCATTAGGGGACGTCGATAGCGTCGTTAAACTTCATGGTAATGTGCCCTTCTTTTCTTTCTTAATGGTGTGCTTATATATGTGTATATGTATGAAAAATATGTTCATTTTCCTTATGGAAGAAAGAGGAAGGAGAAGGTTGCATACCAAAAAAATGTAATCAACAGCTAGGCTGTAATAATGGTATATAATATCAAAAGATATGGATCGTTTGGGGTTTTCCTCTTCTTCTCTTTTTTTTCTCTCTAGGAATTTCTTTCCTTTTGCCTTGTGAGAGTCTAACTTTTTATTCCGGGGGAAATGAAATTGAAAGTTTGGTCGTTATTAATAGTCTTGTTGGTGGGGATAGAGAATTACATAATGTTCCAATTTTCATTCAATTCATAGAGAATACCATTGAAATAAAATAGGAAGAAAGTTCATGTTTCATGTTCCATTTCCTGGTTAACAGAGTTTAAAGTTGATGGCGCGGACCTCCCTGACAGAAATGGAGCATCCAATAATGCCTTTGACGAAGATGACGACGATGACTCGGATACATTTTATGAGAATGGAGAACGCGACTTGGATACAACCTCAATTTCTCGCAATAATAATCGAAATCGGCACACGTACCCAAGTAATAAGAACAATGTCGTTATAGCAGGGGCTGGAGGAGGAAGAAATACAATTAGTGGAGGTGGAGAAGGAGAATACGGCTCAACAAACATGGGTGGTGGTGGTGTTTATTCCAATGGTGGTAGTGGCCATCATAATCCAAATAGTAGTAATAACAATAGGGGAAAACATAGTAATTACACGCCAGGTGGTGAACGTGAGAAAAATTCTTCCAACAATGGTGGTGGTGGTGGTGGAGGAGGAAGGGGGAGAAAGGGGAAAGATGAGCATGGCGGTCGCCACGGCACGAGAAGGCCATATTATGGCAATGGCAAGAATTCGGACACTGGAATGGGTCCAGGTAACAATAATGTTTACCAAACTCAAATGGTGCCAGATGGGAGCTCTTCCCCTGCGAGTGCTGCTTCCAGCATTTATAGTTACGCTAAAAGTACCAATAATAATCATAATAGTAATAAGGCTTACTCAATTTCTACTACTGCTGCTACTAATAATAATTACAATAGATGGTATCATAGTGTTGGATTTTTGACGCAATTTAAAAATCAATTTGTTTATTATTTTCATCAATATTATCATCCGATTCCATTGTTTATTAGTGGATGGGGCTTGATCCTACAAATGCTCCAGATAGCTGGCACCAGAAGACTTTGGTCCTTGTCATTATTTTAAATAAAGCCATGTATGTACATACAAAATGATATCTGTTATCTATTTGTAATGCTTTACCATAAATTATGTTTGGCCGTTGCAGTATTTAAGAATTCCTTGAATATTTATAAACTGGGTGTAAGGCTGGATTTAAAATCGACATCCATCTGCTATCCACTTACAATTAATCACTACATAGTAGAAAATGTTATAAGGGGAATATTGAGATGCGGGTAAAAAAATATGATCTCAACTCAAAATCCATCAAGAATGAAAATATGATTTCGAGACACACTATTTTAGCAATAACAAATAAGTCCTATAGTCTTACAAAATGATAACGTTTTGGTACTTCGCTTTTATGTGTAATAAAATTGGCTGTTTTGAATTTTAATAACTACAATACAACATAAGAAGAGAAAGTCATCATTATGAATATGATTTTTTAAACACATCTAAAACATTTTTATTTAAGTGATCAGTTTTGTATTGCTCTCGCAACTTTCATTGTACTGAGGTAAGCTTCAAGTATACGTTTAATGTACTGAACTCATTGATTCCACTGAGATTTAAATGTATTATAAACGCAAAATGATATATACAAATAATATAAATGCCATATTAATTTATAGAAATAGATCGTAATCTGTATCGATATCGATACTGAAATATTGTATCATATTTATATGTATTTTGAAATTAAGTAAAATGTACATATAGGAAAATACAGAAATAGAACTAAGAACCAAACTATAAATTTGACGATGATGAAATAATTACAAAAATTATAGACCTTTTAGACACATCTTATAAAGCAAAATCATACTCTAGAAATAGGATAACCATTTTCTGTTTAAAATAAATTTGGCTAAATTAATGCATGTTTTACCACCTTTGTTAATATCTTTTCAATCAGAATGCAACCTAAATCCAGTTTCTGTAAACATACATACTTAAACGCAAAGAGAATCGTAGAAAAGTTTATAAAATATATTATGGTAAAAAATCGTGTATTAGTATAGTTAAATCAAACAATATAATGTACAATCTTGTTTAAATGATAAACGAGGTAGTTATTTAAATACAAGTGACGTATTTTAGAAGAAAGTTTCAACAGTTTGCGTGTACAATTTATGCGTGCGTGTGTGTGAGAATGTATATCTAGTTCATATGTATGTAAGTATGGATGTTATTATCAGAATGTGAATGAAATTCGCATGATTGCGTTACTTATAAAAAGCTGTATGTTACCTACTTTTAAAGATAAACATAAAATTATTACAGACTTATACAAAAGAGAGCACTTTATTATGATATGATGATATTATAAAGATGAAATTAAACTTTGTTTGAAAAGTGTATCTATAAACCATTTTTAATACGGAGCTACTCTCGTTTTTTATTAGTTCCGAATCTCAATTGAAACTTCAATTCTTCAATAAACATACATTACACCTAGTATGCATACATACTTGTCTTTTTTTAGCCTTATCTTTTCACCACAGAAGTTGTACTTTTCAACTTTAATACAATTTTTTCTGCACGGCATTCCATAATAATTGAACTTCATACCAAACAGATCATCCTTTTTTGTTACTTTTTGCACCCAACCTTTTTTATCCAGGTGACAGGAATAAAGAGTGTGAGGAGAAAGGAGAAAAGCAAGTGGTTGGCTGAATATGATGATGGAGAAAAAATAAGACAGCTCCTCAATCATACTCACTCCACGTCTTGCATTTTATTCCCATCAGAGCGCCTTGTTTACGTATTATAATACTAATAACGTCTTCTTTTGCAGGAAAATGGGAAACGACTAGCAGGGGACCACATTTGCATTTAGAATACGCAGAACATCCCTGACTTGCCAAGGATGAGTTGCACTCTATCTGTTCTTGACTAGAGCTGTTGTGTTAGTTATGTTGTATATATTTTTATTACAGGACAGGAAAAAGGGGAAAGCCAGCTTGTGTGTAGGTAAATGAAGGAAATTCATTTTTAGACAAGAATATGGAAAGGGAAGAAAGTGAGAAAAACGCACAGCAACTAAATCTCATGAGTTCTCTCTCTTCGCGTTCAATTTGAACATTAAATGTAAAATGATGCAATGAAGGATAAACGCTAGCGGCATCTCTCTCAAGTTTAACTGTATATAACTTCCCCACTTACTTGGCAAAAAGTTTATGAAGTAAATCCAAGGCTGCATTATTAATTGGCACGTAAAATACGAAACTTGATTTACAGTAATTTTGGATTCCACAACAAAACATTTATTACGTGAACATCGGTTTAGATAATTTACTTCTAATTTTCTCTGATTTGACTTTAAATTATGTATAATTTGATGAATAAGAGATGTTACATCACTGTCAATGTGTTATGCTCGTCTGACAGATTTAGTGGGAAATTACAAATAAAAGGAATTTGTTTTCAGGGAAATCCTATTTGAATGGTCAGGTAATTTTCTTTAGTGGTTCTCTAAATCTTCCACTACTGTCTTAATGGATGGATGAGTGACGTGAGGGCGGGTAGTTGTGAAGGAAGTTCTGTGCTCACTCAATTGTGGAACTTTCAATTATTTATTATTAATTTTGACAATACGT
>JAQFZG010005009.1:0-10922 GCA_034695465.1 Entomobrya nicoleti
AAGTGTAGAATATCTAATTCCCCAAGCAAATGCATCGGTTTAAAAAGAAATTAGTGCGATTAGCAAAACAATTCAAAAAACCGGCCGGAAAAAGCGTTTGAAAAATTGGCCAGAAAATAAATTCATCTTATTAGCAAAAGAGTTTTTTTGGTTAGGTCAAAATAATATTCTCATTGAAAAGTGAGTGAGTGAAATATTTCTATTATTATTTTAACAGTGCACTAAAGAAGTCAGCCTAAATACAAACCGTTCACTAATTCTACCACTGCAAACTACTCATCTAAAACGATCAGCGAGATCAACCGTATTTTATTAATGGTCAACAGTTTTGCACGCTTATGAAAACATCGTTCCAGGATCAACGTGAGCAGATCTTTTTATAAATACTTATGTTATGAGCATAAATGAGCTCTAATACGAGGTAAAATACGTACTATGCGTTTTGTGAGTACAAAATACGAATAATTAAAATATTAAGGTAGACAATGTTGTACAAAACAGCAACGTATGACATTGGTTTAGCCTTCATTCTATTAAATTATTATTATTTGTAATTTGAAAAGAACTTACGATTTTTATTGTACGTTGAATGATTTATTGGGAAGGCCAGATCATTTTTTGATTAGCTTTGCTAAAATGTGACAATTAGGTAGCCTGACCAAAAACCTAAATATTTTATGCACAACAAAACTGGCAAAACTTTATTGATATTTATTTTTTAATCTTTATCAAATTTTTATGTACATCGTTGTGAAAATTTTAACCAAAAATAGAAATGAAAAAATTCTCTACTACCGATTTCAATATGAATATTAATAGTTACGAGGTAATCCGGACGAAAAATGACGTATAAATTCCATGACGTAAGAGTGCATAATACCCGAACTGTCTTATAATGTGCTTTGAGAAAATGCAACTGATAGTATGTATGTGTAAATTGGACATATTTTTCAGTTAAAACACTTGTCGAGAATATAAAAACTTGAATTTGTAGATTTCATGGAAGACAATCCGAAAAAATCAAGCAAATTTTGCTGCCTGTTAATCTTCGGCAAGGTAGACGAGGATTAAGTAAAAATGTGCTAAAAATAGAGTCTTGAACTTGCAAATGAATCAATCTCCTTTCTTCCTGACTACAATTGTATGATGGCTAAGAAATGATTGCCAATATTAATCCTTAAGCATTCTGGTCCAGGGTAGAGACCCGCTCGGTTGGCGGATTACGCCGATATCCCTATATTTAAATAGGAGTGCTTGCTCTGCATGAGTTTGTTCCTCATTAAGATCTTTGTTTAAATCAAAGAAGTTGTAGTGGAAGAACTGTCAGATGACCGTAGATAAAACATTGTCGTCTATCATTTTAGATGTTCTTCATTTCGCTAATATTATGTAGTTTTCCTAATTTCCTTCGAGTGCAAATATGAACTGCATAGTAATTACCATTTACGACAGGTAGTTTGTAACACCCTGGTGTATTAACATAGTAGTATGCTATTTCCATTCTGCTAGTTTACAAATTCCATTATTAAATATTACGTTGGGATTTGTTGAATAAATAAATTCATAAACAGCTTCTTTGTTCAAGTTTTTCGTCAAGTGATGATCACATTTCTGTTGGTCACTTTGTGTTGGAAGGGACTTTATAAAACAAAGGAATGATTAAATGAATTTCCCATGGGAATAAGGCATAAAAGCTATCTGCTAACTTACGACTACCATGTTCCTTTTATTGGTGTCTCAACCTTGTATATATTTATATCAGCAATGGAACAGTTGGTTTTATCCAGCCCAGAAAGACGAGACAAGAGAGACGAAGCCTGGTTAGTATTGTAAATATAATTGTGTGTAATGTAATGTCAAAAACGACTAAGGGGCTCTAGCGGTCAAACTAGAATGAATTCAAATCGTTTCAAAGAAATGAAAATAAAGACAAATAATTGTTTTCAATATAATGATAAATTTATCGCAGATCTAGATAAAGATTTGTAGCAGATTCATGCGGTAATTTTTGATATGTTAGATACGTGACTATAATTTTAAAAGAAAAAGAAAATCATCGGAAGGTTCTAAGACCTTTCTTGCTCTTCCTTTGGACTGTCAACACAAAATTAGTAGAACATGTCAAAGAAAGAGCAGGGTGGTACTATCAGTCTGTATTGTTTAAATTATCTGTAAATAAACAAATATCGCATCTCAGAAATAGTTTGTATCAGTATGTTGAACATAATTCTTTGGTTGGAATACTTATCGAGCATATATCAACTAAATTTGTGATTTTCTATAGAATATAATTCGCCGAAATTCGAGTGACATTTTCCGTCAAATAAGTCTTCGACGAGGATGACGAGTATGTAAAAAAATGATGAGAATATATTTAAAAATAGCGCTGTAAAGACTCGAATTGTAGTTTTACGGTTCGATTATATCCCGTTCGTTACTTGTATAATATTATTGCTTAAAAAGTAATTTTTTTAGCCGAAACACATGGTGATAGGACAAAGTCCACCAGTGAAAAACTGGGCCCCTGGGATAAGCCGATGCTCTTTACTTACTTTTATACTTACTTATTTACTTTTTATAAATTAAATTTAAAAAGTAAAAATTAACAAGCGATTTTCTCAAGACTCCGCCAAAAAACAAAAATATGTAGTACCATAATATATGAAAAAATAACCTCACGAAAATCATCTGTTTACGTAAAGACGCAATTGTAGTATACTTTTGTATGGGAATGTGTAATTATTTAATGACACATGACGATTGAAATTGCGTTAGTAAATGGTTAACTATAAATGGCTTCGTACATGATTATAAAGCGATAGCATGAACGCTAACTAAATATAGTATAAAAAGGTACTGATTTTAAAACTATATTTTGGTACTTATTGTGTTTACTGTAACGATTCTTGGATAATAGGGCAGAAAATACACCCGCAGTATTTATTTTATGATTGAGGGAGCAAGATTTCATGACATAACTTGATACGGTTTAATTTATTTGTTTTGTTTTTATAACGTTGTTTTAAAATATGTTTCAAAAAATATTTTAGTTTAATAACACGGATGAATGATAAATTCTATACATGATAACTGTTCTCGCAAAGGTTTTTGATTTTAAAGATTATGCGCAAAGGCAAATGTAGTAAATCACAAAGGAACTAACCCTGCGCGACCTTGTAAAAAGTTGTCTCGCCAATAAGAAACCCTGGAAAACCAAAAAGAATCCCCTGTTTTCCTCATTAGAGCTTAGTCAAACAACTTTACGCAAAACTAGATGACTAACTCAGGAGTATGATCATTGAGAAGGAGTACGTAACTCCCATGTAAAATAAAAAAATGATATGCGATTTTGGGGAAGACGAAATTGTTTCCATCGACAAAACCCAATGCTTTTTAAATGAGAGCAGGTTGCTAACAAAGTTGTTATGAAGACGAACTCCATGTATTTATATGGAGCTCGATAAAGCATACGAAATTTACACGGTTACGCGATCCTTTTCTAATGATCATTCCTGGACTAACTTTTAAATAACCACAAGTAGTTTATCTTCAAGTGGTAATAGTGGTCCCGTTTCGTTGAGACGTTAATATGATGTTTATTATTATTAAAGTACATTCAGGCGTAAAATAGGTAGAAGAGTAACTGACTACCTACATCCCCAAACATCGTATAATATTAAAAATACGACTTAATAAATGCATGCAATTTTAAGGTATAAATTGTGTAGAATTAAATCCAACCTAAACTCATCAAGCACATTTCACATTAAAATAACAAGTACATACGAATAACTAATTTCCGCTTGAAATTTGATTTGATTCTTTATTAAAGCTAATCTTTGGTACCATGGGTAAAATTCGAAACCGTAAATAAATGCCATCAACCAAAACTGAACCGGAAATTGCACTGGCAGTGGTCACTGGAGAACATGAAACAATGTATGCCCGTGTAAGCTCGATCTGCATGATTATTTATAAAGCTAAACCCCCCATTAGCTTCTATTTATTTTGGAAAAGCATTAAACGTTTCTTTCTCAAACAGACTTTAACACAAAAACTACAATCGACCTGATTTTTGAACATCGGAAAAGTTTCAAACTTCAATTATTGTCGTCTGAAATGTAAAGTTTAAAAAATCTTGTTACTCAATCAAATAAATAAGTCAACTAGAAACAACAAAAAAAAGTTTACAATAAATCGCTCGGTTTCGTTTTTTAATGCCTACTAGATTCACAGTACGGGCTTGCATTGCGTATAAGTAATCGTTTTCGATTGAATTTTCTGAGGAATGCACATTTGATTTATTTTAGTTACGAGTATTTCAGTGGGAAATTAAATTTGAATGAGTAAATTTTTACTTGATTTGAAAAACGATAGTCTAAAAGTATAATACACATATTTTATTAAGAAACGTAAATTCCGCTTTATAAACAAATTTGGTTTGACGAACAAAAATTCAATTTGGGGAACTTAAATTCAGTTTGAATAGCGTTAATTTGACTTGCAAAACATTTTGTCCGTTTCGAAGGAACTAATATTTTGCAAATATATTAGAAATATAATAATTTCAAAATGTATTTGAAATTATAATCTCATTCCATGTAAATATGACCATTTAACTTCTTATTTCAATCTCGCATTTAAAAAACAGATAGATATAAAAAATTATAAATGACCATGATGATGATAGGCCAACAATGCCAATGCCATATAACCAAAAAGAAAAAATATATATCTATTTCTGCCATACCAATCCGAAATCCATTCCAAATCGATAACGGCTTGACCTTCCACTGATCTGAGTGGTTAAATTGAGTACTTGGGTGACGTATACTCATGCCTACTCAACTCAATATTTACCGACTTACGAAAGGTCCCTACCTGACAGTATAATGTAATTGCAAAACGATTCTCGAAAAAATATGGCAACAATATTGCTATAAAAGTAATACGAGTGTATTTCACAAGCATTGAAAAACTAGTACAAACTATGAGTAATCTTAAAGTCCATAATTATGTAAGAACAAATACAGCGGATACTAAAAAGATTATTAACCAAACCTTATAATTTTGCTCTATTGCTCATTTGGAGTATGTGAAGTATGGAGGTACCAAAGACAATTAGTGAACTGTAATGAAAAAATTATACTCTGTGGCACAAAATATGTGGCACAAATTTTCAAGCAAATTATTTAGTTCAAACCAAATTGATTGATTTGTATTCGGATAAAGTATTAATAGCTCAATGTTACCAAATATGGTATATGTGTATTCACACATCATTTCAACTAATAGAGCTCTTTTGTGCAATGGTGTACGTAGCGTTTCAACCTATAAAGTGAAATCAATCATATATAAAGATAATTGAATGTAACTTCTAAAAATGTAATATTCCTACAATATAAATCCTAAGAATATGCACCAAACGAAGAAATTTCTGAAAATTTGTTATGAAATTGCGAGAAAAATATACCAATCCATGACAATTGAAATGTGTGAAAACTTGAATGGGATGTATTATAATACATGTAAGGAAAGTGTAGTAAATCACACTCACACAAGACTTCATCGGTATCATCGTTTCAATTTAATAAGTTTAAAAGTTTTGGAATTTTTTAAACTAAAAACATACATTTAGGTTCCATAATGAAATTTTTGGAAAGGTAGCCAATGTAATAAATTCCATTCCAACAAAATATCATAATCCAAATTAAAAAATGGTTATGTCGCTATTTTATTTAATTGCGTATTATATTTTTAATTGGATAATACTGAACAAAAAATCCAGAATCGTAATCTAGAAGTGCAAGTGGCACTGAATTCAGTATTCACTTTCTAATCTGCAAGCGGTGTTGTTTTGAGTCTGTTAGTAAGATTATAATCATAAACAATTTAACAAGATTATAATCATAAACAATGTGAAAATAAGTAGTCACATTGGCAGCGTTTATTTGTGTCATATGGATGTGTTGAGCGAAAAATTTTCATTGATCCCGATATTTCCATATTCAGCTTTTGATTGATAGAAAAATATTTTGTGCGAAAACCAAGCTAAGAATAGTAAACGACTAATGTGTAGTAGTCTCTGGATGATATGTTTGGTTTGTAAAACGTAATACAAACAAAATGTTTTAAATACAATGTTTTGCCACATAATTTAGGCATGATGAATTGTCAAATGTCCTACAAAGCAAAGACATGCCATGAATAAATTTTAAAATGTTTTAATGCACGTGGTATGCATATTGACATTTTGTGTGTTACTAATTTTTAATTATTATTTCTCAAACTCTTATAACTTTGTCGCTTGACAAGTTAAAAAAAATTACTATATTTTATATTTGTTTAGTAAAAGATTTATTTAATTTTTTGGTGTAGTGTGGCAGAGTAGCGACTTTATACTCATTTAATATTCACTGAGTATTAATTTTACATGGCAATTTATAAGAAAATAGCTGAATTCAATGAATAACAACTAACATTCAGATTTACCAATTAAGTCAAACTATTATAACTTTTACGGTACTTTCCACAATTAATTGTTCATTCTAATTGACGAGAATAAGTCAGATTTTGACGAGAAATTTTTATTGGAAACATCTTATTACATCTTTAGAGAGTGATAAACTAAACCGAAACAAGTATAAAAGTAGAAGTTTATTTGAACTTGTGTGTGCTGATTCACACTATGAAAATGGAAGAACATGTTCATAACAACATTTCATTTCTAGCGAAAGTAAGATGGAACTAGAGTATTAGGTATAATGTACTACCTTTAAGAAATAAACCAATTTTGTCCGTCGCTGAGAATTGACTGATGAATAAATTAATAATGATGTGGATTAACAATTTGAATGCTGTGTAAGAAACATATTGTAGTCATCATTATCTAAAGTTCATACAGTTTACAAAGAATCATAAAGTGATTTACACATCATGCTGTCCAAGAAGCTGAAAAATCCATTTGAAGGTAAGAAGAAAAGTAAACAGTTTCCAAAAAGCTATATGACTACATATAGAAAGAATATTGAAGGTTATTCCAGACGTTCCATCAAGCACCTTAGCACAAGTTTTGTAAACCATAAGCAGGGTCAATGAATGAAAAACATGATCATGAACATCATCATACATTTGTATCAGATTAGTTTCGTACATGATACCGATAGGGTTCATCGATTTTTTTCAAGATCTGATCTGTGATCATGGTAAAAGCTTAAAATGGGGACTTAATTGAAAATAGAGCTAATATTTTTGTCAGAATTTCGAAAGATAAAACTAATCTATTACAGAACACGATTTGAGAGAGTTACGAATGATTTTTTTATTATTGATTCTCTTTATGGAGTACATGTTGTAATCATACTACTGATGGCTTTGTGTATAATATATTTTTATGCATGAACTATATCTACACAACACATATTTCTTAAAGCTAATAATGTATTTTAGCTTGAGTTTATAAAATTAAAATATGTAAAAAGGCTATTGGACTAGTAACTTTTATTTTAATGGGTAACCAACCGTGTCCCTTGGTTCAGTGTGAATTGCGGCGTTTCTCATCCCTGTACACATGCGAACCCTATTTGCTTCTGTGGTATTTTGATTAAATCTCCCTATTTAAATCTCTATTCGATTGAATTCAAAAACACAACCCGCATGACAAAAATCAACACCAAACTAAGTACAGGGTCGAAATTTTATTATACACAGTCACAAAACTGAAAAACCACCAATGAAATATTTAAATGTTCCTAAAGACATTATTTCAACGGAATATATGATACGAATAAACAGGAGATAAACTACTGTGGTTTGTGTTTAAAAGGTTAATAGTAAGTATTTATTTTGGTCAAGAAAAGAAAGCCTGCTAGGGCCAAATGGCGGGAAAACGTCGGGCAGAGATTAGTTTAGCTAACTGAGCTAGCAAACGTATCAAAACAAATATTTAAACAAATTATCATCAACTCACAACAAATTATCATTATAAATATAGTTCGTATTTTAGACCAAAATGAGGTATAAAAGTAACTCAACCGGAACGTTAAGGCAGGATGTTTTCAACTTACCTAAAATATATTTCTAATACGAACAGTCAATAGACCATAGAATTTTAGGGTCAAATTGTATATGCACTAATGTACAAACATACAGGTTTCTAATGTATTTACTTGCACTTTCGACATAATTGAAAGTGTTCAAATATTATTTGAAGTATAAAAACTGAAATTAATTAAATTGTACTCGCGTCTAAAAACTAGAACAAAAGTTTCCACAAATAACAATATCAATTTTCATGATTATTTTTCCAATAGATTTAAACAGATGTAACACGCAGCAATATATTAATTTGGGTGTATGTAATAAATGGCTAATTTGTGTTATGACAAATTCGAAAGGAAGGAATGTGGCATTATGGTGTCGATCGAAAATCATAACGCTGTGATACGCTCTTAATACACAACCTTGGAGATGATATAACAAAAAATATGTGTGTCGTCCCTATTTCACTTTTTTATTTCACAATGGCTTCGCACAGCTTACAAAAGATGCGAAGGTGTATCTGTCAGTTACGGGGTGGGTACACGGCAGGCAGGAATGCGATATTTGGAGTAAGTTGGGGTAGCTCTCTGATTACATAGCGAAATGTTTGAGTTGAATATTATGATTCCTGGGTAGTTATAGTGGACCATACTGTAACATAAAATCTCATCTAAATACAAAACAATATTTTTATGATTAAAATTTATAATTTTGTTGTTTACAATGAAACAGATAGGGATTAAGATGCATATGATTTTAGTGTGTAACATGTGAAAGTCCCTTAACAAACATATCGAATCCAATCTATAAATACAATTTTTGTAACGAATTCGCTGTCACGAATTTTTCAAGTGATGAAATGTTCGAATTTAAGGATAAAATTGTTAGCCCTACAACATTCAATGCGAATTGTGTGGTAATACTGTATGAATTTATAAAAATCTTGTGTTCTGGAAAATATTTTATGTGCGGTTGGCATTGTGATTAAGTTAATATAGTTTACCGTAATAATCATCATTGATGGAATTTTATCCAATGTAGAACGTTTCAAAATTAAGATGTTTTTGTTTCATGCAAGGTAGCATGTTTTCTAATATATCACAAATTTCACTGATTAATGGTAATGTATTAATATCTATGTGATTTTTTCGTAAAATTTATTTAGTGAATTTATCCGCTATTCTTGTTTTATGACGGAATTTATAAATTTATGTAAGTTATAAAAAACTGTAACTATTAAAGTTAATGGTAATAAAATGTATAATTTTAACAAACAAATTTCTTGAAGTCGTTTTGTTACTCTTTTATTTGCATTGAAAATTTCCTTAAATAAAGACTGTCAATTCTAAGACATACGTATAACAATATTTAATATTCATGAATTGAACATACTCGCCTTATTGTTTATCATGTGTATGTCAGGTAAATGCTGAAATACACATTATCTAGCATTAATTTTTACTCAAATTACTAGTCAGTTACCCATTTCATGCCAAAACGGATAGTTTTTTAGCATTTTCATGCGTACATGGTCACACACGGCATAGCAGACATTCTATTTTACTTTGTTACCGCTTAAAAATCTCTTTAAACAGTTAACATTTTGCTGGAAGCGATCATCCTATCATAATCAAAGTTATCAAACAAGCATTGAGCTATCTTTTCTTACGAGATTTTAAACGATACAGTTTTGGAATCAAGTAACTGTCCCATTAAAGTATTTATCAGTATATAAATAATGTTAAACTTATTAAATTTATTATATTCATTGACCACAACAAATGCTTTGCCAGTTTTGTTTATTTATTAAAAGCATGTGTGCAAAAAAGAGTTATGCATCTCAACAACAGCCACAACAGATACAAAAATTGTACTGACTGTGTTTTGATGTGACTTTACTTACTTTGTTTCATCAACCGTAACAATCTGTCTCTCCAGATTTCTCTAATAACCAGCTCTGGTTTCTACAATATTTTCAAATTGACATTCAAATATTGTTCCCTTGTCAAATTTACAGTTACAAAGTAATGTATTGTAAGCAAAAATATGAAGTTTTTTATTTGGAAACTTTCAAACGTTGTTCCGTGTGTAAGCCTAAAAACAAATTTACCACACTGTTACTGAGGCAAAATATAATATTGATTTTTCTGAAACTAGTTATTTGTAACTAATTATTATTTTATTGATTTAAAAAATATTAATACGATAGCCAGTATTTGGGTTTGCACATATGTTAGCTACAATTTAAAGATTCTTGGGATCAACAAAGTACATAATCGCATTCATCGTCACGAAGCGGCGTAACTGCTAAAATTGATTATAAAATACAGTAGACGCATCATAAAATTCTAAATCAGCTAAAGTTTTTTATTGGTCCATAAAATTAGAAAAAGAATACAAACAATAAAAAAACATGCTTAAAAAATAAATATTAAGTTTCAACACTTTCAGGCTTACACTATTTTGCTTTACTTCTAAAACTTTAAAATATTAGAGTTAACAACGAGTAATTTTCAAGCACGAAATAACTTTAAAGTGCATAATTCCACAATATAATTTTTGTACAACAAGCTTTAATATTGAGCTCAACATCTTTGCATATTTATAAACGCTTAATCGCAATTCAAGCACTTGTGCAACCAGCGCAAATCCAACACCACAAAACCAAATAATAAACAGGACAGATATATTACCACTCATACTTGGCTTTACGGGCACATGGTTGTGATGGATAGTATGTAACTTATCATTGTCAATAAACTTTCGCCACCATTCAAAAAATCCTGTTGAAGATATCGTTGCAATACGCTTCAGAATAAACGCAGGAATCAATCCTCTAAAGCGAAATGCTAAATCCGACTTTGTGTAAGCCTCCAATCCAA
>JAQFZG010005010.1:0-10918 GCA_034695465.1 Entomobrya nicoleti
CATGCTTGAGAGTTTTTACTCAGCAGCTGAATTTGAGACGCTCCCAGGATTTATACTCGTTAAAAATGTAATGTTGTATGCATTGTGAGGTTGTTTATAAAAAGGAAATGATTTTTCTTCGCATTGGTGAAAAGGATTACAACGCACTTTCACTATGCTCTTCGCCTTCTTTACTGCAGTACTATTTTCGTCGGTGTCAATGATTACACGCCATGTTTTTTAAATGACTGAAGAATTGGTTTCGGCCATTGTGCACGCGGAGAAATGCGTGCATTTCAGCTTTAAGTTGTCTAAATCTCACCAGAAATTTCTGTAGGATGGTGTATAGTTATGCATTTGAACGTGCACATGTTTCATGATAAGTCCACAAATATAGATGATGTGATGTATTACGTATGCTTGAATTGTGTAGATTTCGTAAGCTATTGCTTGTAACTTGGTGTTTTGTGAAAATGTTTTTTTTTTATCAAACATTGTGATCACGTGCCGGAGACTACCTTCGTGATGATGACAAAAAGATGAGAAACTAACGCAAAAGTGCTTGGAGATTCATTGATTCGTTTGCATGGTGCCATGACGAGATTGTGTTTTGAGTTGTGTATCATGTTCTACCTTTTGTTGATGTTAAACTTCCATTGACGCAATAATGCAGTCGTTTTTTTGTTATTGCTTTCGTTCGATTCCTCTTTGCTGCATAGTACAGCATGTGTGTTGTTTTGTGGCAGATCATGTGAGATTGCATGTGTGTGTCGGGAAAAAATAGGGTGTTGCACAGAGAGAGAGAGAGAGAGAGAGAGAGAGTAGAAGAGATTTCATTTCATACAATCATGCTACATAATAACATTATATTATGCTTGTATCAGATGCTTCTATTGTTGTTGGCATTCAGTATTATAAAGTGCTAGCAAGTTTGAGTTCATTATTAAAGTTTACTTTTGAGGCTGGCGGAAGAATTTTATATAATGTGTTTTATGTATGCGGACGGAGTTCATTTGAATGCACTAGTAGAATAAAAGTATAGGGCACGTAATAATAATGCATGCTCAAGTTCGATTCGTTGGTTCTCTTCATTTCTCCGGTGATAATGTTATGAAACGAGGAAGTATGGACAAATATTCAAGCATATACACATACATATATGTAGTATGCACTACTTTGATTATTTGGATAACATTTTTTACATGTGAAGTCGTAGAATATCACTATATCAATATATGCCTCTTATACTTTGTACGCACCTTTTGGAGTGAACACGGAAGTTAAGAAAAAGGAAAAGAGAATAGAAAGAGTAAAAAATGAAAGAAAAAAGGAAAAAATGTTACATAAACTAACTTTCACTTTTGCCTGCTGTCTCCGCTGACTGCTTTGTATGTATATTTTTTGATGGTCTGGTTGGTTCTCTATTGTTCGTGTGTATTTTTTTCTTTTGAAGTTAAATAGGAAATAACCATGCAATTTTTCTACTTTTTCTCATTTGTTACAAAGTACTGTGACTTTGCCTGATTATTCAACTTCCTGTTGGAAATGCCTTGAAGAATTGAGTGAGTAATACGCATGCATTCGAAACGTATATACACTGAAAACCCAACTGTTCATATATTTAAGTGTTTGACTTTGAATTTGAGTTCATACAACAACATTTTTCGTTATATAAACATGTTTTGATCGACAGTAACTACAACGTTTGTGTTTTGTGTTATTATTAACGTCTCAAGATGAAAACAGCTACTTAAATCTTCTTCCTTTGAAAAAGCAAGAAAACTGAAAATTGTGCATGTGAAGTTCCAAAGTGCGGGGGAGAAAAGAAAGGATGAGAGGTATTCAACTAAACAAGTCGACATTTATACATGAAATAGTAAAAAAACATTTTCTTTCTCTTTTTATTTTTGATGTAACAAAAAAATATGTGTATAGACAATAGAATATACAACGAGGTAAAAATAAGTTTGTGTCAACCAGCACGCGTCTCAAAGGCAGAAACATAATGTGTACACTCAAACACACACGCATACATCACTATATGCTTGGCTGAATATGTAGACGGACATCACTTTTACCCGGAGAGAAAAAGCAAGTGTGCGTTTCTTTCTGTCTTGGGTTTAAATTATGTACTTAACTTACCATATAACCGGCTACAAACAAACTTTCATTCAAATGTCACTTTTTATGAGTTGGTGTGCAAGAGGAAGCTGAACCTAACATTCTTTTTCTATTTGGACACGGGTCTGTCTGTCTGCCTGGTTTGTACTGTCTGCACTGCATGTGCATGCATGCTTGACATTGAAATGGCTCTGTCAACCAACCACTACACGCCACACAGTTAAGTCGACTGTGCAGAAAACTATAATATTGCAGCACATTTACCATTCTGTCAGTTTGATGGGCCTACCTGGTTTTTTACTTTTTACAACCTTTTATTTCCTCTTTGTATATAAATGTGTTTTGCGTTGTGCGTGTGCGACGTAGACATAACACCTGCTTCTGCTTTGCTTCTCAACATCATTACTACAAACAAACATCCCATCGAAAGATATGGCATTTAAAGAAATAAGACAACATTTAAAGCCATTTTGTGCGATGCAATGCCTTTTCCGATGTTGCCAAAATATATGACTTGAATACATTTAGTTGAAGGAAAAAAACTTGACACACGCACACTATGCATCTTATAATGTACGATGCATATTTACAAGTTTTCTATCTTTGAAGTTTTGTTGAAAGAGTTGGTACGGCAAACTTTCTCTAAAATGAAAAGAACCCCATTTTCTCTGGTTACGCAATATTAATGTTCCACGCAGTTGCGTTCTTGTTTATTTTTATGAACGAAGAAAGGCATTTTGTAAGCACAAATATCCATTGCGATTAAATTGGTACCTTTGCAAGATGCTTTCCAGCTACAAACAAAGGGGCAGAAAAGTGTTTGTACATCATTCAGACAGGCTAAAAATGGGAGGCAAGAGTGAAAGTTGCAGTGTTGCAAAGGTTACTTTATTTACTAAATTATGTTTGTCAGTTTGATATTCATTTAAAAGAAAAATAAGGAATCTTATAGTAGATGTGATAAAAGTAATATTTGCAGTGTATAAAGCCAATTCATAGTTAAAAGAAAAGAAGTAGCTTAAATCCATCCTTGAGATAGTCATCTTGAATAAATACGTTTTTAGCATATGTATTCGAATTTTCCACTTCTTTTGTCTGAAAATGGAGTATGTAAGAGCTCAGAGATTTGAGTGGGATAAATGGAAGCGAAATCTCAGGGCAGACAGTGAGAAAAAATGTGTAGGAGTTGCACATTAAGTCATGTAACTAGAGAAAAAGTAGTCGTAGCACAAGAAATGTTTTCACGTATCTATTTATACATAGTGAGTATTACATATTTTCCCATGTGTGAGCTTTCGAATACAATAAAACTGCTTGTCTGACAACTGGTTTTTGCTCTCTTTGGGTTTGGGCGTATTTTTCGCTTTTCTTCTGTTTAGTAGTGGAGTTGGGTTGGTTAGTGCTGTAGACAGCAAGCAACTTTACGAGTTAGTTTTTATCCTTCCCTTTTTTGTTAGTCTTTCTTCGTTATTTCCTGATATTGCATGCAATTTTTCCTCTAGACTCAAAAATTGATGATCAACGTCATTGCCACCTCGCTCCCATTTGGAAATGAGATGCTTCAAAGGATTTCTAGTGCTTTTGCTTTCTGCAATTGAAAGTGGAAAAACGGAAAAAAGATTAACTTTGAAATATCACTTTACTTTTTTGGGTACTTTCATTGGCAATATCTTCATCTGTTACTCTACTGCCGCTGCCGAGTTCACAGATACAAATAAAGTTGAGAAATAACTTATCATCCTCGTTTTCAGCGTACAAGAGCCCTTGTCAAAATCAATATACATATTTCATCAGCTAAACACGTGCAAAAAGATGGGAAAATAAAGAAAATAATAGAAACAGAAAGAAAACTATCTGGACTTGAGGTCGATTGTAATATAAACTTTAACAGATGTATATTGAAGAAAAACATCCAGAAACTGATTAAAATAGGATATATATGTATCCATATATTACATAAATTTTTTTGCAAGCGGAATTTTCTTAACTTTATTGCTTTACTTTGTTACGCTGATTCATGTATATCGTTTTTACTCATATCATAGATGACAAATATAATTCTTTTGTTGATTGTTCCTTTGTAGTTTTATATTTTTATACTGAAAGCACTACTATATTTAAGTGTAAGCATTTCCATTTAAACAAAAACAAGCACGGAAGCCGCATTGTAAAGCAATAAATTGTGGCTATTTTCACGGAAGAAAGTCAACCCTGAATGGCGTCTTGTATTTCACATTTCGTAGATTTGTAAATTTAGTTCTTATTCAGTTTTGGTCTGCACACCTCCCTTATTGTGTTGATGTCCAGTAAAGCTATAATTTATCAGTATGCTCCAGTTGCTCGAAATATTTCTTTGGTTTTATGGTTTACTGAGTTTAAAAAAGTTCATTGTCGTAGACGAGCCAGCTGGTGTGCTAAGGGTTATTTCATTGTCCCTTCCGTTCTACATCCTATTGTTGACAGACTACTATTCACAACGATAGACTTTTGTTTACGATAATATTATTGCTTCAATCATTTCCGAAATCGTAAATAAAATCGTTTCTCCGTTTTTAAAATAAGAACTCTATAAGGAAGGAGGAGTAATATTATACAGTAATGAAAATAACGAATAAAGGTTTCACAAGAAAATGTGGAGAATACCAGGATTACAGGGTGGTCGTAGCTTTAAGTACGCCAAAACCTGTAGTCTAAACAAGAATATCTGAAAGGAGAATACAAGAAATAATCTACCATTATATTTGTTCAACATCTGCCACAAAAATTCTCGCTAGACTCAGTAATCTTACATGAGTTATATCTTATGTACTGCAAAATGTAGAATAATGTATACATCATCAACAGCATTACCATTTGTTTACGAATTACGTAGAATGTCGAAGGGGACATGTAAAAGGCTGACTATTGACAATACTACTTTAAGTATTGTTGGTTATAATGTAAATTCGGAATAACTTATTGTACGAACGTTAGCACAAACATAATGGATAGCTCTCTAGTCGAAGATCTCAAAGTCCATAATGATGATTATCATGATGACTATAACGATAGTGTGAACAATGTATACGGTGTATAGACTGGAAAGGCTTATAAATGTCATTTATAAGCCTTGCACAAAAGACTTTTGTAGCGTATCAATGTGCAAAACATGCGTGCAAAGATAGTATACCATGTGTGTATATATTTGATCATGATGTAAAACTTAAACGAGACCTTTACAAAAACATTATTTATTGGAGTAACTTTTGTTTAGCACAGTTGCTGTATGCATTATGTTGCTCTACAATCTTCAAGGCTATCGCAAGTCGTTATCGTTGTAAAACCCGCAGATTCAAACTATACGACCCTGTTACGGTCTAATGTTTTCAACCAGGATCTTATGGGGTCAGAGATGAGTAGTTTTTACATATTACGCCTACTTGCAAGCATATATGTAAATCACCGAGGACTTTCTCTAAGGTCCCAGTAGAGACTTTCGCTCATCTCGATGTGGATAATGCGTATCTAGAATGAATAAAATAGAACTTAAATGTTCTTTTGAAACATCTTTTAACATTTTGCATATGTGGAACGCACCTATTTTGTTTACTGTCTTTACGAACGTTGGAGTTCATGGAGAAAAGAAACTGCCACGAATGACCGAAACAGTTAAAACATACGAATGGTTGAACATAACAATGCTCCACCCATTTTCCATATTTATAGAAGATCTACTTTCCATATCTTCTACAATTTAAATACGGTTTTATGTTCGGGATAGAATTTTCAATTTATTTTCAGCTTTTCGATACAAATGTTCTCTCAAAAACTTTAACTACACCTTTGTCCAGTTGTGCTGTTATAAAATAATTGCCTCTTAAACTCGGCGTCAAAGGGCTGAAAATGTTGCACCAAATGCGCAATTATTCAATGAAAAATTCTACTTTTATAAAACCCTTTAAAGTTTAATGATTGGCATTACAAAAATATTCTAGCTGAGCTATCACACATATTTCTGAAACTGTCAGTAGGTCTTAAGGGAAAGGCAGACAATTATATGCAGTATAGTTATGATTATTACACATAATAATGGATATACTGCATAAAATTTCCTTTCCTGATCTGACACCATCCCAAACAAATCAGGAAAATGGGATCATTTTGGCATGTGATAGTGATTTACGAAAGTGACCTACAAAACGCTATTCTAATAGTTGACTTGATGTGATATTAAGTGAGCAAAATGTATCCCCTTCTGGTCAAACGAAACACACTCATGTAGTAAAAAAAATAGACGGCACAATTTTTCTCCATCGTCTATTCGCCCGTTGCCTTGTTGAGAAAAAATGCCTCACAAGCATTCACAAACTAATATTTTTACTGACTGAGCAAGCGAACAATATCATATCCGTATGCATGTCAGGTAGATTTTTTCGCTCTCTCCTTCTTTCAGTGACCTTTATTTTAACGACTGGGCGTGGTTGCCTATTATGAATTTTATTGCCCTTCATTTATTCATTCCCCTTTGTGTAATATGCGAATTTGTATAATATTTTCCATTGTTGACGTTTACATAAAAATTCGATATTTTATTATACGCATATGTGAATTATTCACATATACATTTAACAAGTCTAGCTTCTTGGTGGAGTTCACCAAAGTCCAAGTTACCTCAATAATGTCATGATTACTTTTACAGCTTTTGCATATCTCATTGTAATTTATATTACCTTCCAGCTAATACAATTTGCGCTATATCTTTTATGTGAATGTAGGTATGCGCCATTCTCCCATAAAAATACAATTTCATTTTAGATACATATGTGATGTGATGTCTTATCTCATACCATCGTGTATTATACATGCATAACTAACTGCCCACTTTTTTTAGGGGGAAGGCCCCAGAAAATGCTTAATGTACTTATTTGTACTATTTGCATAAGAGTGTGTGCAATAATATTACTACTTTAGTGTACATATCTCACCAAGTTGACTATAAAATAATAAGAATAAACTTTTCAGTGCTAAAAAGTTGATTAACTGCTTTCTCATTCGGTGTTGTTTTGTTTATGTTTCAGCTTGGATGTTCGAGGAAAGCATGTGGGAGGTGGGAAGCCGTGGTCCGCCGAGAAACCCTTTGGAAAGCGGGCATATTTTCAGAGTACATCCGAGCCAGCAAGACTTATCGTTGAAGGAGCAAAGATATCTGACCAGGGAATATATCGTTGTCGCGTTGACTTTCGCAATTCACCGAGCCGAGAGGCTCGACTTAATCTTAACATAACAGGTAGGCAAAAAGGAAATTAAATAAATGTAAATGAGAAAGTTTCTCAAAACAAGTTTACGTATTCATTTTGTCATTATGTTCCTTTTTGAAAATTTTGTTTGATAATCATGAGAACACGAGAAAAACTAACAAAATGAATGAAATGTAATTATTTGCAGTGCCTCCTAATGAACCACAAATTTATGATAGTACGGGGATGAGCATTCGTGGTGAAGTGGGTCCTTACCTTGAAGGATCAAACATCGAGCTCACATGTATTGTTCGTGAAGGTAAGAAGACAGAAAGTGTAGAGCCTTTTCACTTCCATTCGTATAACTTGAAATGAATTTTTTACAAGATTTCATAAATTATAAAATTGCATCAAACCAGCCACCTGTACATCACACAACTTTTCTCTTTAGCCTTTTACATCATTTAATATTGTGTAAAAGCATGTGCATCTGTGGTGTGCACGTACACCACTCACAGTTTTTTTTGGCTTTCTCCAAAAAGCCAAGTTATAAACCAATAAACTGTCATCTTATTTTCTCCTTCTTTCTTCTCTTCTCCGCGCTTTCATTTCACTTTCCTCAAAACTCAAAGAAAATTACGAAAATTACATTTAATACACTATGAGACATTTATAAGGTTTACTTTACCAATTTTCTATGTCTTTTCAATTCCTTTCAGGTTAGTATGTCTACCAAATACGTATATACAATTTAAAAGTACGAAAAAGTTAAGCAACTTACCGCAAAAAAAGAAAAGAAAAACTCAACGAGCAAGCAGAATATAGAAAAGGACTGAAGGAAGTACTAGTAGTAGCTCAGTACTGGGCTTCACTAATATCTTTTCTCTCCCTTTCTTATTGCTCAGGATGGTATTTTGGTCATGTACTCCCCGTCTACGACATTACTTTACCACCGTTTTTGGTGGAACGTTCCTTACATTTTTTCAGTGGTGTACGCCTTAAGGCTTCTTACTCTCAGTTCTTTCTTACAACGCATTGAATAGTCGACCAAGCTATAGCGACTACTTACATTACTTCAGTTCAACTACTTTTTCTTAGAGTTTTCTGCTAAAATGGTTGCGTATACTTTCCTTATCAGGCAATTTAGCTAGAAGATTGGAAGCAGTAGCTCATGTACTGCCCTTACTACGTACAGTTTACTTTCTCCGATTCTTTGCTTGTGTTGCGTAATATATTTTGTTTAAGTCATATTATTAGACTGTTATGTACATGCTGCCTTATTCATTTTTGAGGCTTGAAAATATCTTTGTCCATAGCAAGCAAAATATCTTAGTCCGTTTTTTTTCGGGTGAGGGAAATGAAACCCCTACCGAACAAAACTGTCATACTTATTATTATTATATGAAAAGAGAAAAAAAAGAGAAAATTATGATATCACTTCATCCGCCTAAACATCGTGTAGTGAGGGAGCTTTCCATTTCCCTTGGTTCTTTCCTATCCAACAGCTTATTACCTTTTCTTATTATTCCTTTGCTTAATCATCTACTGTCTACTTGAGAAACCATGTAAAAACTTGGGTGAAATAGGTACCACATTTTGTATTATGACTATGATTAAGCACAAGCGCGCTAAAGTGCACAGCCACACATACATGCCAGCACAGTACTTTTTGGTATTTTTTTTGAGGAAGATGATAACGAGAGAAAAAAATCAACTTACACAGGAAAAGGTAAAAGATAGCCAGAGTCAGAGGTAACTACGCATATTTACGCGTTCATATTCTCTGCAACCCTTCTCCCAGGATTACTGAGTTTTATTTCTGGCCTCTTTGCAGTGATAAGGAGTAAAGATGCGATCGAATGCATTCTTGCAAAGTGAAAAAATTATTTTCTAGTGTACTTGATCACTGAAAGATAACAGATGTGTTTTCAAAAGTAAGAAGGTTTGTTACATGTACGTATACAGAGTTTCAGTATCGTATTTAAAGGAAGATGTTATAAAATGCTGAATAATACAGCAATGCAATTAGCACAAATGAAGGAGCAGTTTACTTACATTTTCACATATTTAAAAAACCTCTAACGATGTCAAATGAAGGTAAAAATTACCTGAGCAAAACACAGATACATTGTCTATTGTACTTTTGAAACTCCCAAGAAAGGAGATGGAAAAAATACAATTACCAAACAACTTGAGTAGTTATGTTCTCTAAGATAATTTTTAGTGTAGTTGTGAGAGTACGAGAACCATATCACGATTTTTTTCTTCTGTGTCATATCATGAGGGAGCAAGTCTCTTGAAAATAAATAGAGCCACTTACCTTCTACTTAGTACATACTCAAGTCAAGTCAGCAGCCACTTGTCTTTTTTAACGGAGCCTTATGTGTGCCGAGAAAAAACAATATATTATTGTACTCGTCTACTGTTCAAGGGCCTACTCCATAAAACTAAAAGCAAGTAACAAAAAAAGAATACATTCTCCTTCCCTAGTATGGTCTGCTGTGTGAAAACCGAGTTGACATGACCTCGCTAAAACATCATCTGGGTATTAAAGAAAAAAATGAGTTTGTCGTTTTGTCACCGTTGTTCCTGCTACACTTACCTCGTCTCAATACTCAACTATATCACATTACTCAAAAACTCACTACTTAACTCACTCCACGCTAGCTTCATTCCCCTATGAATGCAAAAAATATTCCCACAATCGCAACAAAAATGGTATACAGCTATCTTACTTCCTCTCGCTTGCCTTGTATCTCGTTCTTTTAAGCCGTTTGTGTTGTGCTTTATTCCATCTTCTCTATTCCACTTTCTCTACACATCTACTTCCTCTTTACAATGTAAATTGTTTATAGTTGTGAAAATTCTACATGCATTATCTTACGCTAAGAAAAGGAAATAAAAGGACACACAAATATGAATTCTTAATGCAAAGTTGAATGATTCTATGACATGTTGAATTTACGTAATAATAAGTGAAAAGGAGATGAGAGGTGAGTATTTGATGGGTTTGGGAACTTTATGAATACCATAATGCATTACCGTGTTTCAAAAAGCTCTCTGAGTAAATTATACCTTTCTTTTCAATTCGCATTCGCAACAAACATTATTTTCTTTGTGAATGTGAGAAAAGGAATATGGGAGGAACGAATTGAATTAGCGTGAGCACGTTGTAGCAGCCCAAATGTACTAAAAATGCAGCAAAAGCTGTCTTTTTTATCGCTGCGATGAGTACAACAGCAACATAAAACAAATTTCAGAGTAAATATATGACTTTTTTTAGAGACAGGCACTGTAACTTTTATTGCAGGATACTTATTTATCATCGCAAATTGTACACATATATATGGCTGATCGTAAGCGAAATGAAGGAGAGAATAAAGTAGTAATTTTACGCATCCGACGCGTCGTCAACAGCGAAGCGAAAGGAAAATATCAACATGATTATCATCATAAAGAAACCTACTTTATAAAACTATATTTTTATAATGGCATGATATACTCACTCTTAGAAGTAAAGTGATATAAGTTGATGATGATCACGGTGTAGTAGTATGTACGACAATAATAGTAAAAGTAGTAAATTATACATGTTTATTTCT
>JAQFZG010005011.1:0-10918 GCA_034695465.1 Entomobrya nicoleti
CCAAGTTTCAAGTGAATCGGTTGATCCGTTCGGAAGATAGAGCGCGAACGGACAGACCGACAGACAGACAGACAGACAGACAGACAGACAGACGGACAAATTTGGCCCCCTTACCGATCCTAGAAAGTTTTATTGCCTAAAACTTAATAAATTATGATTTAGTAATAATTAAATCATAATAATTGGCAGTTTACCTTTCTAACTACAAGATTACTTTACTTTTTGCAAAAGATAGCTTTCTGCTTTCCACTTCAAGAATATTTCGTCCGCACTCTGATTCAACTTCAACTAAACTGACGAATAATTCTTGAACGAACGAACAAACTGAATCACAGAAAATCGGTGCGGTGATGTTGAAGAAGTAGAGAGAACGAACGTGAACTAATAGTTGTTTGAGGAACTAGTTGAGTGGTACAGGTTTTAATGCAATTCCAGTGTATTCTGCCACCTTTTTAAAAAGACTGTGTGTGCATTTACAGAAGGGTGAGAATATGGGGATAGTAAAAGTAAAAAAGCAACAGACTACTTAGCTTGGCTGTTAGTTTGTAAAAAAAAGCGGAAGAATCCACAGCCAGACATACATACATACATGCGCATGCTATCTAACATGACGTAAGATATCATTTCTGGGGATAGTAGCGCCCCCCCCCCTTTGTAAGAGCGATTATAACGACGTAGCAGAAACAATGTTGCGCATACAACGAAACAATGATATGATGGTGCTATTGTTGACAGTGAAAGTTGCTTTCGAATCATGTCTCATATGATTAAGGCAAGACACATGAACTGTTACGCAATTACGAATCCACTGTCACCTTGGGGTTCAACCCAGGAGCCAGAAAATCAGTAAACATTAAAATAACGTCATTATGATATATATTATGCTGTGGCATTTGAACGTTTGACACTGTGACCTAACGAGGGCACTTCGACCTATGGGGGTTGAAAATCAGTAGGGTTCTTGCCCATAGTGATGGACAGACGGACAAACATGCTAAAGTCAATACTTGCTGAGACTTAGCTTTCAGCTTCGTAGTAATATAATAATATGCATGTATGTTAGTAGGTTAGTGATAGTAGTATGCGGCGTGTGAATGCTTGGATAGAGAAAAGAAGAGAGAAGGAAAGAAAAAGTGCTAAGCTAACTTATTCATGTTATAGGCATAGGTATGTACGTGCGTGACACTGCAAAGTGCAACGTAGTACATTACACAAGCAAGTGCCGTTGTTGCGGTGCGGTAACATGTGCAGTCCACGTTTTGTCTGTGAAAAGGCTTCCCCAGAAATGATATCTATGCTACACAATGTATAGCTGAGTGAATGACTCATGACTGATTAATGTATCAAAGATGCCGATCTGCCGAAGCACTCTACTACTCTCTCTTGCATCTTGTTAGATAGCATGCGCAGCAGGTATGTCTGACTGTGGATTCTTCCGCCTTTTTCCAGCAACAGCCAAACAGTCTGCTGCTTTTTTACTATATTACTACCCCCTTCCCAACCCCAAATCCTCCCCCTATCTTTTAATGCATGCAGTCTTTTAAAAAAGGTGGCATCCATTTTCTTCCATACACCTTTACCGAACTAGTTCATTAGTTCATGATTCATCATCAATCAACGATGAGTATGATGAGTTCTCGTTCGTTCTCTCTCAACTTCATCAACACCACCTCTCTCTCTCTCTCTATGATTCAGTATGAGATTATGAATTGATTTTGTCTTATTAATGTGCTATATGAAAGGTCCTCCTAGATAGTGGAGCAAATGTTCCGAAAATTATGTTCAACTATCAATAAAAATCCATTTTTGATTATTGACATTTTAGTTTTCGAGTTTTCTTTTGCTGCTTACAGTCCATCGCTTGCATCAAAAGTTTAATGTCATATATTATGTTACATTGACTTCTACAAAATCTAAAAAAATACTTTTCATGTTGCCCCAAAAAATCAAAAGACTTTTCATTTTCATTGCATTAGTGGACTATTATTGCAACTGCAACATAACGATTATAGTTTAAGTTACTTCTATTTATGGAGTCATTCAACATGCATCATCATAAGTTTTAAGTCGCCATGGATAGTTGGATAGCTGCTTTATAAATACTAGCTCCTAATACCATCAGATTAGGAAGTCCTTTAAAAATTATATTTTAACATATTATTTTGTCCTACACCAGTTTTCGGTTATGGATTGGATACACCATTTCATCATCATTGATTTTATAATGCATCATAATAAAATTTACCTTCACCACATCTTTCGTTTTGATTTTATAAAGTTTTTCTGTTAGTTGCATATGAAATGAACTTGCTAAAATGCTTGGTAATCATAGTGATCAACTTAAAGGTACTCAACTGTGTCTTTTTTGCCCTCATCAGTTTTCATGTTTTGCCTAAAGCCAGTGGCTTATCTTAAGTATTATATCGTATAAGGATCTTATAATAAGGTATAATATGTTACCTTGCCTTCTAAAAATCAGTTTTCAAGTCGCCCCATTCAAGTCAAGTCCATAAAAATCAAAAGACTTTTCATTGCATTACTAGGCCACAGTTAAAGCTACTTCACTTCATAAAGTCATTCATTAACATCACACATCATCACTTCATCAGTAGTCGGAATATGTGTAATTACATTGGCGAATTCAAACGATTAATTCATAACAAGGTTAATCAATACAAAAGGCTGACGAAACTTGACTTTTTATTGTTCTATTTCACTTTCTATTCTAAAATTCATTCAAGGAAAAATAAACACTTCGACAACGCATTGTATAAACGTGTATTCAAGTTCGGAGATCTTTTTTTGCAGTTTAAAAAACCGCTTTTTAATAAATATAAAAAGCATTTTGAGAATTATGCAAATTGAGTAATCATGCACAAACTAACCATACATTTTCTATTATTAGTCTCCCTCCCGTACACCTTGTCTGTCGGCGAGTACACATTCTTTTCCAATCTCGGCGTTCCCAACTGGTGCTATTCGGTGGAAACTTGTAACGAGGCCACATGGTCAGGAAAGTGCACCGCCAAATGGCACCAATCCCCTGTAGACCTTCCCTTGGACTTTACCTCAACCATCCACTCCCACCACGAGACAATAAAGAACTTTCCCAAATCTGATCTAATCTTTGAAGGATATTCCCTGGATTTTCGAGGTCATGCCATTCACATCAAGCCTGCTGAACCAGCTTTCAAGTTCACCAGATTACTGCACAGTGATATCTTCATCAACTACACGCTTTATGCAATAGACATTCATACGGGAACCAACGACTCTACAGGTTCGGAACACACCCTCGATGGAACTCGTTTTGCTGGAGAGGTACACTTGGCATTCTACAACGAAGACCAGTTCACCCCTTTTGAAAGTGATGACCCTGCAAGCATGCTGACTAAAGCTGGAGACTTGGGAATTCTAGTTATTGGGGTATTGTTGGAAGTCGCTACACCTGAAGATGAAAATAGCACTAATTCCTATTGGATGGAACGGCTAACGGAACAAGTGGGATTTTTACAAAATGATAGTCCCGTCGAACTTAAAGACAAATTGAACATGACAGACTTGTTCGAGGGAACTTTGGGGTACAGATACCCGGGTAGTTTTACCACGCCTACTTGCCACCCAGTAGAATGGATTGTTATGAGGAAACCTGTTCCAGTTCCTGTGGAGCATATGGACATGATGCGACAAGCTCAAGTTGATGGCCTTACGGTTGATGGAAATAATATAAGGTAATTTGATTAAATAAAATAATGATGGGTCTTTTTTACTTATTACTTAGGTAGTAATATTCATGACACAATTTTTAATTTTTCGTTGCAGAAAAATAAAGCCAGTTTCCAATGGAGACATCCATTTAGTCAAGTTTGAGTATTTGAATAATTTATAATTTGTAAATTTCCAGTTGGAAATTATGAATAAAAAAGTGTTTTTTAAAGATTAAAGGTTCGATTGCCGTGTAAACATTCGTAGTATTTTTCATGCACTTTTTAGACCTTTGAAAATGGCCATCAAAATGTTAAATGGGGATAAGAATATGTATCATGATTACAAATCAATGAAACGGTAAAATGTACGCCATAATTTCAAGATTCCATCCATATCCAAACACACTTATTCATAAACTTGGTGACTTTACATTTTACATGCATAGCCATAGCTTACAACTTTGCTCAGTTAGGTAAGAACGTAAAAATACCTTGAATTTTCATACACAATCGACTTTTAACAAGGTTATAAAGCACAGTTACACAATCCATTTGCCAAATTTGTCAATAATACAATTGTTTTAAGTTAAAACTTTAAATATACTAAAGAGAGCTCACTTTCTCTATCCTCATCGAAAACATACTTGAAAGCCTTATTTTAAAGCTGTCATTAATATCGAGTGCAATTTATCTTTTTCTTGTAATTCTATTTTTTCAACATTTTTTCCAATATTTCTTTTGAAAGTGATTATACCGAAAATGGACCAAGTTTTATTGGCAACCTTCCTGTCACTCATTCAGGTAGCGCAGCCCATCGGTGATCATACTTTTTTCGACAATTTAAACTTCACCAAGTGGTGTTATAAGGAGGCCACATGCGATGATTCGACCTGGAAAGCCCCCTGCAATTCAGGTATCCACGAGTCACCAATCGACCTGCCACCGGATATGAACAAAGTTCAAAGCCATAGAGAAGTTGTTATTGACTTCCCTCGCTCGAATCTTTCAATTACCAAATTCAAAATTGACTTCAGAGGTCTTGCCATCCAATTCCAGGCTGGTGGTGATAACTTCACATTTAACAGAAAAGTGCATGGTAACCATAGCGTGAATTACACTCTCTTCGGATTTGACATTCACTGGGGCTCTAATAACAGTGTGGGATCTGAGCACACTATAGGTGGAAAGCGCTATGCTGGGGAAGTACATTTGGCGTTTTATGACTCCGATAAAATCATTCTGGATGAGGTTGACGATATGAATACATTGATGACTGTGGGGGAAGATTTTGGCCTGTTAATAATTGCCGTTTTGCTGGACGTCGCCAAGCCTAAAGACAAACATGCTTCGGCATGGATGGGCGGTTTTCTTGAGAAGCTCAGTGAATTACAGATGGAAAATGCAATCGATGTCAAGGAAGAGCTGGAACTGAGTGAACTGTTTAAAGGTGAAATCGCATACAGATACAAAGGCAGTTTTACAACACCCAGTTGCAGAGAAGTTGAGTGGTGGGTCATGACGGAACCTCTACTTGTTCTTTACGATCACATGACGGCCTTAAGAGAAACGTATGTGGATGGAACGCAATATGAAGGGAATAATTTTCGGTAATTGAATTTTGTTATATTTCTTATTTATTTCTCATTTGCAAAACCACAGCAAAAGATGTTTGTGGCTGAATTGAATTTACATGAATTGTAATTTGTCTACAGGTCAACCAAGCCATATCATGCTGGGGACGTTAGCTTAATAAAATTTGACTATGTGTGAAATGTACTCCCTTATAATTATCATTTACACGAACAGTTAAGATAGCAAAAACAAAATGTAGAAATGATTTTTATCGAAATAAATAATATTTTAGAGATTTGATGTGATTTGGTTTAGGAATAGTCTTGATTTACAGAAATCTCTCAATGCCCCATTCTTATACATCAGTGCAGTGCAGTGGTTGTTTTGTTATGTTACGCATTCTGAATGATGATGATAAATGATTTTATGCATATACATATTATTGGCCAAATTATGGCTGTTCTAGCTCTGGGCTCTTGCATGTCATTTCTAACTGGAAGTGGGCACAAAAATGTTACACGATTTCGTACACACAGGAACAACCTTAAAAATAAAATAAATTGAAAATTCTTTGTCTTTGGTTTGTTCGTGTATTAACAGTGAAAGGGAATATGAATATAGTGATGATGATGAATATGATTATCTTACTACTTGTTGGACAAATAAGTGTGCATGTAATTTTGATTTCCTTAAATAAACTTTAGGGTTTTCAATTCAATACACGTCTTAAATGATCTGATAACTTACAGTAAATTGATTCAAAAATATATATGGAAATTGAAGCATGTAATTGCTTAGATCTCTGGTTTTGGCCAAAGCCATTTCGCACATGTTATCAATACGGCATTGCGATTGAAATTACTTAGGCGACCGTCGACAATCAAACTAGCGATAAGTAATATTCCAATAGCATTTTATGCATATTACTATCTTACTATCAAAGTCCTGAAAGAACGAACAGAGACGTTATACTTACCTCAAATTAGAAAGAATTTTCCACTATCAGCCAAGAGCGAGCGGAGGATTGCTTATTGCAAATACATCAAAACTCAACGCTATTTTGCATTTTCATACACACATTTTTCATATTAATTATCTCGAATTATCTCCGCGTCAAGTTGTATGTACATGTATGTATGTACATATAACATTACTTTTTGTACCAAACAAATTGGGTAAACCAGAACAGGCAGTCTGCAAAACATGAAATATGCAGTCAGTCGCGACTCGCGACCGTGAGATATTTTTTCCAATAGCTCTAGATACTAATACACGCACCACACAACACAACACGACGACACCGACTATTCTGGCAGACAGAGCAGTCGCATTCTAACTTCTAAGCTCTCATAACGAGAGTCTCATTTCTACTTTATCCGCGTTCACGTTGATATTGAGGAAATGACAACTGGTGAAAAATTGTCACGCTAATAACTTTAAAGATAACTACCAACAGTTAATAATTTGTGGTTGAGTTGGTTTAGTCGTCAGTGATTACAACCGTTTAAAGAAGGTGAGTAAATAAAAAATATCATAAATTGAAGAGCTAACTTTTCGGTAGTGCATTGAAAAGTTAGGGTGTACGTACTAAGGCTTTAATGATTTTAAATACCACAATTTTTGAAAATATTAACGGCGAAAGGGATAGATTAGCTAGCAAACTGTAAAATCTGTACATTACGCAATTTAAACGGCTGACTTAAGATTGTTTTTTTTGTGTTAAATATTTTAGGTCCTGAAATGGCGTTGCCATCCTCACGAATGCCTAAGGAGTTGATGGAGGAGGAGGCGGCTAGGAAGGCTGCTAAGGTGGAAGAAGAAAAGCGGAAGCAACTTGTGGTTCGCTTTTCCAAGTCGGACATCTTTAAGAAAAGCATGAGTGATTGGTATGAGTCCTTGTCGAAGAAGGAAAAACAACGATTGACGCCTTTACAACTGAAGCGTAGGGCCATTTATGCGTGCTCTGTCATTGAGATTGTTTATGACAAGCTTCCACTTGACTGGGTGGATGAAATGAGAACCAAGTGTGGTCTCAAGCTATATCAGAAAAAGAAACGGGCTCAAGCGCAGGTAAGAGTATCAATAATTTCAAATAGCATTCAGTTTACAATCAGAAAAAATATTGAGGTCATTGTAATTAGATTATTTGAATTTCATTTTGGTTGTTGTTTTGATATTAGGCTAGCGATGGGGCAGAGGGCTCAGGTGCACCGGCAGCTGGGCCTAGCAATGGATCATCATCATCATCGAAGGATCAGAACAACCCCGAAAAGAAACGATCACGAAGGCTCACTGAATTGAACGCCGGCAAGGGAGGAGGTGATAACACCGCCGTCCCCACCACTAATGATGCTACAGCACCGAAGCCTAATGTCGTAGCTCCCAAGAAAGCCCAATTTAAGCGTTTCTTGGATCTGAGTAACGATCCTCCGCCACCATATTGGCTGAAGTGTTATGCCGAGGGAAAAGTGCTGCCAAGGGTGCTAACTATCCACTCCACTGATGATACTAACATTCTTTACTATGACTACAACCCCAAGCTTCAGGTAATCTGTTAATCTATATAGATACAATAATATTTAGAAAATATTGTAACTAAGCATAATAATTTACAAGTACATTTGAGGATTAATGTGATGATTTTTTATGCATTAATATTTTGATCATCAGGACTGCTTTGGACGAGAGGTAAAGCTCACTCCGCAGCCGCGCACCAATCTCGACTATTTTGAAGGCCTTAACTTTGTTCATAAAGTTGGGCAGAAGGATGACTGAAAAAACAGCACTTTGTAGAAACTCAATCTTCAACTGGACCGAAATTTATTATAATTGGTAGTTAAATTACCTATATTTGAGTAGTATAATTGACTTTTAAATGCTGTTTTTTATTAACGTAATGAATGATGTGAATGATATACATATTTATGAACTGTGTATTTTTTATGTATTGACTGTTGATTTGATACCTAATGAATTTATTAAAAATAAACGTACACGTATATAATGCAAACTGTTGTCACTAGCCTTAGCTGTGTTCTATCAGTCCTAATGCAAAAGAACATAAAACAGACTTTTGGAAATCATTTTAAAGCTCATGTTTAACAATAAATGTCATTTTTGTTATTACTAATAGAAAAACCATCCGAAAATTTCATAGATTTGCTTATAGTGTCATGGAAAATTGCTCTTGAAAGAAAGCATTTAATTATCTGGCTTGTCTAAGTGTAAGTACTTTGTTGACATGGGATATGCAGAAATGAGGAATCATGATGAAATGAAGGTTTTAAATGCAAGAATATGAATATGGCATCAAACTAGAGCCGCCATGCGGTTAATTGAAATTGGCCCGTTAATTGAAAGTGTGATGTTGGTAACCCTACATGGTCATCTACAAGCTAATTTTAAATTACGTTAAATAAATAAAATACGACAAGACACCGGTTATCATTAATACTATGTACTTTATTACATGACTATGACTATATTACCAGTTACAAGTGCATGATCACCCATGACAGACAGACTAAAGCTCAACTACAATGCTGCGCTTGCACGCATGCAAGCTACAGACAAACTGGAGGCAGCACCTCGCGCTCCTCTACTTCAACATCCCGCCACATCTTCCCTTAAAGCATCCAGCTAACTCCTGAACCTTTGCACAGCCTTGTACTCCCTTCCGTAGCGACTGTGATCCCATTGAAAAGTCGGCGGCGGCTCCGGATCTCTATGCTCCACTTCCGGTTCAGCTTCCGTTGCAATGTCTGCATCCCAATCCATGTCTTCCAGCTTTCCAACTGACTCTAAATGGAAAGCGTTCCTCCGGAACTTCCCGCTTCCGGTCTTGCCCCAATATGATCTTGGAGATCTATATTTCTCCACATTAAGGCCCCATTCTCCTCTATCACTGACCCATACCTTCTCCTCCTTTTAAAATACTTTCTCCACAACTCCATGGTGACGATCAAAATTCTTCTTTTGGTTATCACGTCGATTATCTTCCCACTCTCTAAGACATTCCTGTTCCACGAGAGTAGGTTCCAACATTTTTGGACTGCAAGGTAGGGTGGCTCGGCTGGTGAGTATCCATTAGCAAGAGGTGATGCTCTGTACTCCATCAGCGACTTCAAGGGATCAGCATTCTTTTTCAATGCATGCTTCTAAATCTTCACGGTATTTCCAGCAAATCCATTTGACTGGGGAAACTTGGGACTTGACGTCTTCTGGAAACATCCATCTTACTAAGCAACTTCCTGGAACAGTGATGACGCTCTTGGACTGAACTGTACCACCTCCGGTACTCCATAGCGTGAAAATATTGCCTTCAAATAATCACCATTTTACTGTGCAAACTTTACAAAGAAACGACCTCCGGGTTCCTGGAGTAAAAATCACAAATCACCAGGTACCATTAGAAAAGGTTCATGCCTACTTTCTGCCATAGCCTTTCGGGAAACTCACTTGGGATTAGAGGTTGGAGCTGGAGCTTGGCTGCACGCTCCTGCGCACAGACTTCACATCTTTTGATCATCTCTTCGATATCAGCTTATATGCCAGGCTACCACGCACACTCTCGAGGCCGGTTTCTGCACTTCGTGATTCCTTGATGCCCCACATGGATCCGCACCAGTACCTCCTTCCGCATGGTATGTGGGATGATGAGTCGGTTCCCACACATCAGTAATCCATCTTGACTAGCATTGTCATCTCCGACATAAAAATATCTCAACAACTCTTTATCCAAACTTCTTCGGCCATCCGTCCTAACAGTACATTACATCCTTCTGCAATACTGTGTCTTCTCGCTGGCCAACTGCAATCGTCTGCAGTCTTCCATCCATCGTTTCAACATTTGCAATGATGAAACCAGCATGCTCCTGGACTTCCTCCTCCATTTCTTATGATTTACTCTTCTTCAAGGGATGCCTGGACAGGAAATCTGCTACGATCAACTCTTTTTCTGGAGTGTGTAGGATATATCATTTGTTATGTATAATATAACCATTTATTTAGGTAGCTAATTATAGTTTTACCTTTAGCTGTTCCGAAATTCTGTTCAAATGTTTCTCCATTTTACATATTCTCTCCGCATTTGAACGTATGTTGAATTTCAAATGTGCATTTTCCAGTTTAAGCTTGTGGAAGCTTTTGTTTAAATTTCTATAAACATTGTCGCCGATTTGACTTTCTGGCCGCCTTAGCCTAGGATAACATGGGCGAGATTTTAGAGACGGTCCTGAAATTACAAACAAAATGCTTCATAAACCTTCCATTGCTTCAAATTTTAAGTGAAAGTTACTTTAAACGAAGAATTGAAATGAAAAATGAACGATTTCTAAATTGTAGCATCGACATTAACTGTTTTACTTTACGAATATAAATATAATGACAATAGTATGCTGTGCACACAATGCATACAATAGTATGCATGAATATGCATGCATACAATGCATGCAATGCATACAATAGTATGCATAAATATGCATGCATACACTGCATGCAATGCATACAATAGTATGCATGAATATGCATGCATACAATGCATGCAATGCATACAATAGTATGCATAAATATGCATGCATACACTGCATGCAATGCATACAATAGTATGCATGAATATGCATGCATACAATGCATGCAAT
>JAQFZG010005012.1:0-10918 GCA_034695465.1 Entomobrya nicoleti
GAAGGGCTACTTGATAAAAAAGGAATGCAAACAATTTATAAGAAATGTAAAGGGTAAAGCTGAACACGTTCTGAACATCACGAGAATTTGATTTCAAATATTTTTTGAACATGCATTTTTTGCAAATGAAATAAATACATTGACTTTCTTTTTCATGATATACAAACAATATGAAATACTAGTAAAATTTTGATTAGATATTTTAGAGACTTGTTCCACCATTATTGTCGAGCAATAAACTCTGATATTTTGGGAAGTGAAAGTACGCAATTTATTTTAAACTTTTATGTTTTACAAGATATTTAAGTGGTCCTTTTGAGGTGAGACAAGCAACTGAGCTCACTTGTACCTAGTTTGCCTGCTTTTACTCTCCATTTCTTTGAATTCTTGGAGTCTGCATCACTATGTCTGTAAATGCCAAGGTTATTGAGGTCAACCATCTGTATGGCTTACTTTACGAAATGGAAAATACTGAGATATACCATCAGCAAAGTATATAAATTTACCCTCAAGATTTAACTAGTTTTCTTTTCCAGGTTAAGAAGTTGATAAGCCTTGGAAAAAACTCGGGAGTTGTATGGTTTTAACTATTGTACAAATGTATTTCTAAAGAATTCGTATCATATTTATTACACGGGTTTGAAAGTAGATATTAATGAATTGCAGATTTCCCTGAATAAAAGTTTACTTAGTTCATTAATATTTCAAAATAATCTTCATTCTAGAATCCACTAACAAAAATAGGTAGGTAAACATTTTAGACTAACAAAAAAAGCTGTTATTTTACTATTTCGTGGTATCCACATGTTTTCTTTTGCAACTTGTTCCACAATCATCTAGTAAAAAGTTTGAATGTTTGGGTTTAGTTGGTTTTGTATAATGTATAATTGAACAAGTAAAACAAATACAATGGAATGTAAAAAGTTACTGCACATTTTTAGGGAGTCCTTATTTCCACATCGAAGTAATTATTGCTGGATACAAAAATAATTGCACGGTTTCATTTTTTATGAAGTAACTCAGCTCAAACATCTTTCTCTTTTTATCTATGTATATATGTACGTAAATACGTGGTACACATATTATTTAAACATATAATTATAAAACCCGTAAGGTTTCAACATGATCAAACGTTGCACACCTTGAAAACAATCGAATGTAGTGCAAGTAGTTGGGTACATTTTATATATTGAAAACAAGCGGAATATTTAATCCAAATATTCCTGTAACATATACAATCAAGTATTCATGTTGCAATTATTAGATTTTGCAAAAATAGTAGTCACAGCTAGTACGGCGTTAAATAACAGCTTATTATAACCATTTACATCTTTTTGTTCAAAAGTACCAATTATGGTCTGCCTATTTCTGCAATGTATATACTGAGTATGCATACAGCTGTGAGTAATGTGTAATGTGTATGTGCATCCGACTTTCCTTTTGTGTCAGCTTTGTTGTCAGTCAAGCTCCAGGGTTTGCGTTTCATTTAAACTTCTATTTGTCAAATGAAACTGGCAGAGTTTCGAGATCAAATTACCAAGAGTAAAAGGCAATGAAGCGGTTTAATCATTTGGTAATTAGATAGTAGCAAATGCAGTAATTGCTCATCACATGGCCTACTTGAGGTTTCAAATACATAGTCCGTTTCATTAATACGTACGCAAATTCAAATTCAGATATCCCGGCAGTAAGTTGATGAAAATACTAGATATTGATACGATACGATAGCTAAGGCTCTAACTTAAAAATGTGCCGAAGGATTTTTCTCCAGCTGCTTCTACGTTAGAGGAACGTGGCAAAAAGTAATTCAGTCAAAACCCCGATTTTTTTGGGTATTTTTCTTATTGAACATTTCAAATCGACATAACTTTCCTGATTGAATCTCAAATGTCGTAATTTTGGTTTTAAATTAGTCAAATTGAACATGCATTTCAAATATGGCTACTATTTTTTTTATGGGAAATCGAAAAATCTGAAACGGCTGGGGCATGATTTTTATCAAAATCCAATTTGGCACATTTTAGTTTTAAGGGAGGCCAAATTCAAGTAAACCAGCCAGCATTTCGTCGAAAATAGTTTCACAGATAATCTGAAGTACTCAAATTATAGCTCACAACTTGCTTTACAATTAATGATATTTGGATATTTGTACACCCGTTGTGCTTCTCCAGCATTACATTTTATGTTGCATATGTTTTTTGTAATTTTGGTAAATTGACGATCGTTCTTTCGATTCTTGTGCTCGACACTAATTTCATCACAGAGGAAATCTGTCATGGCTCTCGTTGTTGCCCGAAATCTGGGTTATAATCCACTAAAAAGAATTAGTTGTTTTTACTTGACCAAGCTTCAAGACAAGCCTTCAAAATATAACGCAGTTATATAATGACATTCTTTCGTAATTGGAGTTTCTGATCTTCTTGATGTCTGAGCTGCCACCAATAAACTGATGCACATACATGGCAATGCTTGTGCATATTTTTAAGTTAGAACCTTAGCTATCTTCTCATATCAACATTTGGCCAATTCATGAACTTTCTACTGGGATATCTGAATTTGAATTTGCGTACGTATTAATGAAACGGACTATGTATATTGTTTTGAAAATAGTGTTCTTGGGATGAAATTGACATCTATTTATTTTGACTACAAGTCATGTTCAAGCAGTGATTATAATTGTTAAATAACTTGTAAATTAATAGTGGGTCAATTGTATTCTACGAAAGTTTTATTTTATTTTAGAGTTTATTACAATGTAAATAATTGGGTCATGTGACAATAATTTTCGAAGGCTGCGTTTTGGTCTTGTTTGCTAAAGTAAATGTCAAAGTTTACAAACAAGTTACCTATGTTCATTCTGAAACCAAGTCATTTCATAAAATATCATTTAAAGTTTAGATGTAAGAGCAGCAACTTAAACAAGAGTATTTTTCAAGTTATCTTCCAACTTTTCAGAAGTTGTTTACGCTTTCAAAAACTTCAAAGGTAAACTTGTGTTCTAAGAAAACAATAGATTCAAGTTCGAATACAAGCAAAAACAGGTTCAGACATATGATTACAGATAAAAGGCACTTTAAATAATTAAATGGTCTTTAAATGTATCATCCTGTTGACATGACATAATGACATATTCGTAATTGCATACATGCATACATGTAAGAAACCGAGAAGCTTAAAACAAAACATAAAAGGTCTAACTTTTTAGGGATCAGGGGATAGTTATTTTGGCTGTAAATTTCAGCATTTAAAATTGCATTTGTATTTGCGAATCCTCGTCCTCATAGCACTGCTGTGAATATACTTAGTCCTTTTTTATTAAGGTGACAAGCATACTTGGAATCTTCTTGTTTGAAGAAAGTGAATATTTCTTTTCAATACGCAGTACGTTATTATTAACATGTACTTATATTCTGGAAAAAATTGATTACACATGTAATAAAGCTATTATTTTACATTTCCTGTCAAAACTACGTTATATAAGAATTATGTCACGACATGATCAAAAAGCATGAATCGAATCTGCTTATACAACTGAAGTAAATTTACATTTGCATTGTTCAAAACAAAGAGCATTTTCAATAGACAAGTAATGTCTTTCAAATGAAGCAGCCTCATAAAACATCAAAAGGAAAACATCCAGGAAAAAACTATTTATTTTGTATCCGGCTGCTGTGTTTAAACTGCATCTTCCAAGACAATCTTATTTACATTTGCATGACTGATTTATTGTAGTCAAGAGCATACATTGTTCACCTGAACCATTTTTAAGGAGAAAAAGATCTAAAGTTTTGAAAAAAAAACTTTAACTTGCTTGAGGAAAGTTTTGTGTAAAATTATTATAATTTATCCTCCAAGTTATTATTTTATGAATACAGCTTTTGTTGTTCTGTCTTATCTTGTGCTGAGTTGTAGAACAAATGCAAGTAGTTATAAGTATGGTACAGTTTCACTTGTATTTTATTCCAACACCAGCTTTAAATTCTTCAGGATAGAAGATGAACGAGTTTTTCAAGCATTTACGTTAACACCGTCATTTGTTAAATATGAGCTAAAAAACTATGGTTGGTGATGCGTGCTTTGTCAACAAGTAACCTAATGTATCCCATTTTTCATGCAGTGTTTAAACTAGATTTTCTTGAAGGTTGGATTTTTGGTGTACATGACATTTAGAAAGTTATTAAAATCTTTAGCTTAGAATCAAAATTTTCTTTGTTGCTGAAAGCACTGAAACTTTTGTTCCATAATATATCATCATTCATACCATATATATATATATATATGTTTTTACGCAATGTATACTTCTGAAGATAATAAATCTATTTTGGAAAAATCTGCATTATTTAAAGCATTATTAATATGTGAATAGCTCAGGCGTCCTCATATATATGAATGCTAGCATGACACGTTTTTTGTTTATGAGTTTGAGTTTAATTTTGTACTTAATTAAATCATCATTATTATTAGGTAAATTACACGGATACTAGGATATCCGGTTAAGCTTTTTTTGCTACGGCTCATTGTTGTATTTGTTTAATTTTGACAAGTGACCTAAATAAAGCGAAAAGAAAGCTTATGGATAAATACTAAGATATATACTTGTTGTATGTACATCCTGTAATCTTTGTCCTGTATTGTTGTTCGTGAATATACGATATTTTTTGTTCTTTTGAAATGGTCGAAACAATATGGGGAACACGTGTCTTTATCAAAATGTAAATATACTAATGGGTTGTCACAAATGTTATTAGCTTTAATTACGAAGAGTGCCAAATGCTATGGAATGGACTTTGACTTATGTTATTAGCTTTCTCTTCTGTTTAAATTTTAAGTGAAAGCATATCCATTAATAGACAGTTTTTTATGCCTTATTTAGGCGTTTGAGCTAAATAAAGCAATACAAGAGCTTTATGGTGAAATAATAAATATAATCTTTTGTATGTTTTCGGTTAACTTGATCGGTATAACTGTGTACCTGGTTATTCACCGAACATAAATATATTTGTAGCTTGTCATCTTCTTCTGACTCTTGATACGAGATTTCCACATTTTGGCTTCTTTGATGCTGAAATTATTTACCCATCACATGTTTGGCCAATTTCTCTAGTTTGAAAATTTTGTTATGTCGTTTTAATGAACATGTGACCACTTATCAGACTTCAAATACAAAGTCGGAAGAAAGATTTAGTTAGGCATAGCACGGCAGGTGAGTGCTGTTTGACCAGAACTCGTAAGATCTCTGAAGTTAAGCAACGCACCCTCGCCGGGACAGTTGGATGGGTGACCGCCAATCGAGTGCTGATGGAATGGTGTTGTGTTCCACAGAAGCACCCTCGGTGGGATCTATCTACTTCTGTGGTAGAACTGTCGTGGCCCTACTCTGCTCGGAGAGTACCATCTAATGGTCAGTACGGAGTAGGTATGCTATGATGGCTATATGAGGCACTACGGTGGTGTTACGGCCATCATAGCATCCCAATAGAGCGTCCGTTCTCTATAGGAAAGGTACACATGTGTGCACAGGGTCAGAGCGCAATAATTCATTAACTTGGGTTCGTCGCCTCGGTATACCGAGACCTTACATACAATACAATAGGCATTGTATGAATAATAAATAGTTCGATACTTTTTATTGACGTCTAACTATTCGATAAAGGACAAAAACAACTTTCACAAATGTCCCCTTTCTTATCAGAAAACTTTCATCTTTCTGCTGAAAAATGTGGAGTGGATCATACCAAAAAGCTTTTAGGCAAAAAAAACCTGAAAAAGTTTTTAAGGTAACTTTTAATGTAAATTTTATCATGCGTCTAAACACGTGCTTTCCCACTTTCTCTCTCCAGAAAATGAAAACTTTATTATTGTGAGCCTTTTACTCGATTATATATGCAAGAATACATCAAAAACATGAAAAACCCAAATTAAAAATGTATTTCCTCTAACCAGGATTTTTTGTATTTAACTTGAAGTTTATACAGATCGAAGTTGCTTGAATGTATTCATATCAAGATGGCAAAATCGTATAACTTATGATCTAAACGATCTGTTCATATACATATGTTTACTATAATATTCAATGAAACAATAATAATAATAAGGTTTTTTTGAAGCGTTTATATAAAGAACCAAATGAGAACATGATGATAAATTGAAACGTTCCATACAATTGGAAATCAAACTATATTTGACGTTTAAACGATGAAAAATAATAAGCGACATTCTATCACTTGATTTAGCACTTTGATAAATTAAATTTGCCTTAGAAAAAAATGTGTGGGTTTTTATCTCGAATGTTCGCCAAGAAATGACATGATGGCTTTATGTTGGTCTTGTGAAGAGAAAAAGCCTCTAGCTATTTTAAACAATATTGTTAGATAATTATTTCAGAACTAGAATCACTTGACTCCTTTTCATTTTGCTTGCTTTCATTTTTGTCTGGTTCCACTTGAAGATGTACTTGAACACTTTGTAGTTTCGCGGAAGTTGTGGGTGTAAGCAATGCTGGTCTAGCAGAGCTTTCCTCTTGGTTGGATTGTTGTATGCATTGAGTATTGGGTGCTGAAACGGCTAAATGTACTGATGTTCCTGTGAGTCCCGCAGTAGCCATTCCACTCATTTCAATAGCATCAAATTTGTTAAGATTTTCTTTCTTTTGATCTTGCTTTTGATGTGGTTTTTGGTTTGTGTTTTAAAATTGGGTCTATCCATCCAAATAGTTTTGGTCTGTCTTGCCCACTGTGGTCAGTGCTTTCTGGAAGATTCCCCATGTTTTTCTGGAGGCATGGTGCGAAAAATGTTGCAATGGACATATCCTCCAGCAAAAACACGTAGGTTAATGGACATAACACGAATGCGGAGTAGTTGAGATAGACAAACGGTGTTAGAAACTTGACGTAATCTGTTCTCCATCCAAGTCTGCTAAATATTTTGTGGAGGAAGATGCCAAGGCCATTTGGGAGCCATATAAGTATAAATATAATTGTGTGATGATAAATAAATTACACTTTCCGTAGTCGTTTTCTCAATCTTTCGTTCTGATTTAGATTCAACAAAATATTTTAAAGTAGGGATAAATATTAACACTGTAACCATTTAAATTGAAATATATACAACAAAACAGTGAATCTATTTGAACAATTGTAACAACGTCTTACCTTAAACCCTAGCAGCTATCCAAATGAAGATCGTATTTTGATCGTAGCTATATAAACATTAAATAAAGTTGCTATTAGGGTAACGAACCACATCTTACAAGATTAATATTAAATTAAGACGTAAAGTCTTGTCCTTACCTCCAATAAGGTACACACAAATCATCACGTTGAACAGTATCAACCGCAAGCTCTCGTAAGTAATGAGCTCTCTGCTTCAATTGAGCCAAGTAAAGGTATCTTGAGAATATAATGAATAAAAAAACGTTTAGACCTTGAGTAGTATTTCATGCCGTTAAGCTTTCTAGTACGAAAAGGCTTTTTATGCAAAATGCTTCCAATTTTTAACAATAAAGCTAAATCCCGAAGGTAAAATAGGAATTTACACGGTATAATTTTATGATTATTACTAAAAGCTTTTATGAAATTATATATCTACGTAGCTGTTTGCATCATCACTTTCACTAACGGTTATGTAATAACAACATACATAGCTCATATCACTTCCATTTGTAAAACTATATTGAAACGAAGCACTAACTGTTTTATCACTCTCTTCCATGGTAAATATTAGAAGAAAAGGGGTTTATGATCTCGATCAAGTTGATCAAGAAGTTGTTGGTGCGGAAATGAGACGAACGTGCAAAATACATGGGAATATTTTTTTCAAGCGAATGAAACGGAGAAAGTAGGCAAGCACAATGGCAGAGAATGCTTCAATGCGAAATGTTCGTTTCAACGCCTCACGAGCAACTGAGCTCTTGCTTCGTGGTAAACTTGCTTTTTCTTTTGAATTTATATGCTTTCTTCCTAACCTACTCAACATTCCTTTTATCAAAAAAGCTCGTTCTTTTGGGCTCAACAGGCTCTTTCTCCTAACCTGCTGAACACCTGACCTACATAAAAAGCAAGGCTTTTGGGTTTCAACAGACTTCCTCTGTTCAACTAGTATTAGACCAATACAATCTTAATGTAAAAATACGGCAGAATTTAATTTTTTTAACTGGTACAAAAACGGTCAATCTTCTAAAATAGCTTAAGTGTCCTCATTTGACATTCTTTGTCATCGCTTTACTTGGACAAGTAGCCTTTTGTCCTATTTGAGCGACACTCTTGACATTTTCAGCCTTTGTTGTTGTCTGTGAACGATCCAGCATAAATTATATACATTATAATGTGGTAAGGTATACATATAAAACGATATCACAAGCTTTCACATATACTCATACTTTCATCAGATATATTCTTGATGTGTTTTCGAGCAATAATTCCTCTTATCCTACTATACCATTCTACTAACAGATCGTTGGAAATGCTCTTATATTTGGTTCAAAATAACAATTTTTTAATACAATTGTTTACAATTTACCGGGTTTAAAACTATAACAAACTAGATGTGTTTTCCTTTTGTTGTTCTATTTAGTCATAAGCTTTGTGTATACATTACTGACAGATGTATCTTTGTTCCGCAAGATGGACACGACAATAATGTGTCATTAAATTGTGTGACATGACAAACCACTTTTGTTATAAATTTATTAGTTCAGTAATTTTTTATCAGAACAGTACACTCAAAGTTTTACCAGATGGCTATATATTTAATGAACGTAATAGGCTTTTACAAGCGTCAATTTAATATTACAACGCAAAAACTATGAAAAGTGACATGTCATGAAATAAACTTTGCACTATTCACTTTGCTTTCTCCTTGGGTTTAACTTTTAGTGAAAGCATTTGTTTAGTTTTGACAAGTGTGTCAAATAAAAGGAAGAAGAGCTTATGGTGGTATATTAAATATTATCTTTTGTTTTTTGAAATGCGCACTTCCTACAACCTTTGATCTATATTGTACTTTGGACATTTCTACGTATGGAAATAATTGATATTTTTCTTTTTATTGAAAAGCGATCAAATAAACGGAAGTTTAGAACAAGGTCGATCGTTCTGAAATTAATTTTGAACTACACACTTTGCTTTCTCTTGGGCTTTAGTTTTAGATGAATAGACTTCCGCTGCAAAAAATACTTTTGTATTTGTTTAATTGTGACAGAAATTGAAATTGAATTGAAAACTCAATTGTACTGAATAAAGCCATAGAAGAGAATATGTCAAATTGGTATCTTTGTGTTTGTGTTGTTTTTATGCGACTTCCTGTAACCTTTGGCGTCTATTGCACATTAGAAATTTCTTATGTTCATGACTATTGGCGTTTGGTAAGAAACCCACGAGATATAAACATGATATTGCTTTAAATCTCCTTCTTATTCCCAATGCCAAGTTGATACTTTTTGACATCTTTGATCAAACCATAAATTCACTTTAAATGTCACCAAAATCACTTTAAGCTTTACCAAAACCTTGCAACCTTGTCATTTTGGGTTTTATCTGCATATGACAGGCTATCACATTTCAAACCATAAGTTTAAAGAAAGATGTCTAAATAGACCAGTTAGTTATCACGTCTTTACGTAATTTCAAACGTACGTAAATTATTATACGAAAAAAACCTTTGATGCATAAGGTACACCAGCCCAGTAGTAATTTTGTTGAGATCCCTCAAGTCCAATCCAACTAACTTGTCATTAGTTTGCAAATGTAAACTTTGCTCTGGTTACGTATTGTATGAATCAAAACTGTCTCGATGGGTTAATTAACGGCGTAAAGCTATTTGACATAAGCTACCATCAAAGGATAAAATATCCCCTTTCTAATTAAAAAGATTGGAGACCTTTTTGATCTAACGGCTAAAGTTTGACATGCCTATTAGTTTATTTCTACAAATTGTGTATTCAACATCAACAAGTGGTAGATATCTCATTTTTTATGCAATATTCAAACAAAGGTTTGGGTTCAACTTTCAGTTTATTTTTTGTATATTTTGAGCTGTCCAAACTAAAAAGAGATTTTCCAGCTGCTAAACATATGGGATATGAAAGTTTAGAATGAAATATTAAATATCATCTTTTGTTGTTTGTTATGCGCATCTCTTATTATATTTGACATATAATATACCGGTGAAAATAACTTTATTCGTGTACAATGTTTTCAAATCTTCTGACATGCCATAATGTAAATGCAAAACTGTAATCTTCGTTTCATATGCTTGATTCAATAATTATAATGATAACATATTTTCAGAAAAGTGAGATTAAAATTTCGCTTATGAAACTGATCTTCATGTTGGATATCATGAACTATAAGGTATTAATATGAATTTCAAACTTACATAAATTACAACTGGATTACAATAAGATCATTAAATATCAAACGGAGAACATTCTGGCCCAGAAGCGTACCTCTGACTTTTGTTATATAATATACTTGTTGAAAGTTATAAGGTATTCGACACATCATTTAGTCATATCGAGAGTGTCAGTAAGATATTTCGGTCCACCTGTTCAGTTTTCTTTTGTGCTTGGTCATAAACCGAATATAATCTGAGTTTGCTTGTTATTTTCTTGGTATTCAAACTTTCCTGATTTCTAACTTATTGGTTTCTTTGATTATGAAATACACATAACAGACATGCTTTATTTGTGAAAACTGAGATATCGCAAGTCATATCATGGAGACATGGAAAGTTAACTCTAGTTATGTAATTCATGGATCATAATTCGCTCGATGTTTTAAGTTACAACGCCAAGTTATTCGATAGTGGCCACCATCAAAGCGACAAAAATTCCATATTCTAATTGTATGATCACAATGCGTGTGATGCTGATGATGAATGAGGTTCGAGTGATAGCAATTAGTTTAACTGTTAGTTAGTT